>CATIWO010823256.1:0-19085 GCA_949673435.1 Macaranga tanarius | reverse complement strand
ATATATATATATATATATATATATAACAAGTCTTACTTGTTCAAGTTACACATAAATCATGCTTCCTATTCAACAAACAACAATCACATATAATTATCTCCGAGACATATACTCATGGTATATAAAGTTTAGCTCACATTTAAACATATTACTTATACCTATCATTACATATATACATCACAACATGCACCAAATATCTTTACAACACATAACTTGGTTTCCACCACATACATAAAGTATACAAGTTTAACTTACATAATAGAGCATACTTAATTCATAACACAAGCATATTAATTAATAATCATATCACATCTCATGATTTCAAAACTCATTCATTCAATATTTGGTATCCGGCCGGAACCACCTCACATGCGCATTTCTCACAAGTGGTCACATACTGAGACTATCTACCAGGCTCAGTCCTAGTCTCATAATCTCACATCCTTATATATAAATTTGGGTAGCTATCCTCCAGGCTCAACTTGCCCATCTCAAATCATCTTTTCTCATGTGACCACTACTGGAACTATCCTCCAGGCTCAGTTCTAAATTTCACAATCAGTGAAGGCTACACGCCAGTCTCAGTCTCACTATCACACATTTTCCTCACCAATATTCATTCAATTCATCATGAATGTGCACAATTCACATTTTCATAATTCAAATTCAATAACCACATCTCACTTCACATATCACATTTCAACAAAACAAATATTTTCTCACATCATTCATTCAAGCCACATACATGTATATAATTCACCTTTCAACAACCACTTCTCAATTAATACCACATTTAATCACAATTCCACATATCTTTACAATATATATATATACATATATCATTTCCGTACCACATCATACAATTAGCCCCATTTATTCATAGCAAATAATTCTATTATTCAATTAATCCACCATTCAATTATCAATCAATATTTCCACAACATGCCTATATATGTCACTAGACATGTCTCATTTAATATCATATTCAATCACAATTCAACATATTCTCCATTCATGTATTTATTCATATCACATCACCTCTTCTAGTTCATTTCATGCATAGCAATTCATTTTATATTCAAGAGAGTTAACATATATGCCATTATATTAATAATCACTTACTCAAGAAGGCTTCAACTCCTTCAAATACAAACTCCTCTAGTGAGTAGTGCCTCCAACATCCATATCCAAGCCTACACATAATTCATACATCAATACACTTAGCAAGCATAACTCTTGCATTCAACTCAACCAAATTCCACTAAGTGCAACTCCAAAGTCTAGGTGCAACTCCAAAGTCTAGGTTCAATAAATTCAAATAATTCACACACAGCTCTAAAAATTACGAAAATATTTTTGACGTTAGACCTGTGAGTCTACTTCAAATTCCAACTAAAATCACTCGATTTAAAGGTGTGTGGAATTAATTATAAATTTTTAAGTAAAATCGGGTATAACAGGAAAACAGAGTGACAACTTGGAGTATGAAAATATCCAGTTGTTTCAGATACTATAAACAGCAGAATTTAGATTTCCTTAAAACATAAGAATTGTAGTAGACACTATGAGGTTTCTAGAACATTAAGGATTGCTCAAATCAGATGTCTACAACTCCAGATATGACTAAAACAAGATGACTAGTGCAACAGCAAAACAGAACCCGAAATTACAACCTACAACCCTAATTTCAATAAATCAAAATAAATACATGGCTTACCTAATTGATGCTCCCAAAAGCTCCTAAATCTCCTCAAAATTCCAAAAAGATTGATAGATGTGTAGAGAAAATTCTCAAATCTCCCAAAGCTCTCAATTTCTTCTTCTTTATCTCTATACCCAAATGCCCCTACACAACCACAACACTCACTCATAAATATACACACAAACTCTCTACCAATCAAATAATTCCATGTGCCCCCCTTCAAAAGTCTTCCTTCATCAATGCTAATCCTCATAATATCTTACAAATAATAATGACATTAATAATATAGATAATATCATCTAATATCTCTTAATAAAATAATAAATAAATTCCACACATAGTCTCTATACACCCTCAACTTTCGAATATCACAACCAACTCCAAACTTACCTTACAAATACACCCCTCTCTATTTGTATACATATATCAATGCTTAAATATAAACCATACTTCACTCTCCATGATATGAAAATGATATGCATGAACAGTGCATAAGAAAATAAGGGTGTTACAATTCTCCTCTCCTTATAAAAATTTCGTCCTCGAAATTTATTGCTTACCACTTCCGAAAAATAGATACGGATACTAAAATCTCATTTACTCCTCTACTTCCCGTGATGCAATGCGAAGGAATACTTTCTCACCCCATTTCATGCTCTACTTCCCTTCTATATTGATCTGCATAGCTTATTTGTACTGCTTTGAGTCCACTTCTAATCAGTTTTACTTTATCCATTGTGTCTAGTACTACTGTAGAAACTTCTACTACACATACTCCTTCTTCATTCTGACAATTTCTAATATATACATCCATTACATTAAGTATTTTGAATTCAATTCCTCTTAGCTTCATTGCATAAACTCTCATTATCTCATGATTTCCATCATATAAGTTCTCGTCATACCTTTCAATCCCTGAGTTACACTCTTTTAATTATTCACTGAAATCTTCATCAATCATAATAGATATTAATACTTCATGTAATTATACTATATACACTATCATGCTTCCAAACATATGTAACCACCCACTCGTAAATTCTCTTATTATCCTTTTCCATTGCCATTTTGGGATCAATAATATTAATAGCTGCAGCTTTCTTGTAAAACTTAATATTCTACTTCTATATCATAATCTTCTTGCAGCTTCTCTTTAGTGATAGCCACTACTAAGAAAATTTTTCTCGACATTACTCACTGAACACTTCTAAAGAATAATGTACTTCAACCCTTGATTCTTCACAAGCATCAAATATAATTTTTTCATATTCATTGTCTTCAATTCTTTATTAAAACATGAACAATAATAGCTAACTCTAGTTCAAATATCTGATAATTTACCCCGTGAACTTATAACTGTTCAGATATATAGGCTATTATTTCCCTATTTGGTATTAATATATAACCCAACTTTTGTTTTGAGGCTTGAACATAACCCATATTACCATCATTCTCGGTCGATAATTCAATATAAGAGTAGTAATATATACCTCTTCTAACTTCTCCAAAACTTCACTGGCAAGCTCTAATTCATTTTCTTCATAGTTATGTACCAAAATAATATTTTCTGCCATTTCAATCTCATACTTGCTAAATTTTACATGCTATTGTCCACAAGGTTATTCAAAAATATTTCTCATGTTCTTCTATGCTTGATAATTAAATAAAAGTAGTACAGATAGAGACAATCATAATTGATATACCAATCTGTTCAAATGACATAATAAAAAGTTCATACCATCCATTCCCAGCTCTAAATACTATTTTAGAAATAAAATGTTCAATCATTCGAAGTTACCAAAATCTCAATCTCAAGGTTATCTTCAAAAGTTCTATAACATCTTTTAATTAATCAAGCAACCTCTTCAATTTTCATTCATGGATAATCATTCTTCATTGGCATACTGTTTAATGACCTGCATATTTTCCTCTTATAAGCTGAATCGATGTCTCGTATGATGAATTATTCAGTCCGACAGTCTGTCTTTTTCAATTCTTCTTATTCCATTGGTGTGTATAAAATAATCAATATTAATGCAGGTTTTGGAATAATTCTATTTTAAATTCTGCTCTTCAATGCAATAGTAATTCTGATATTCGTTCTCAACATATTAGGAAACTCCCTGATTATAGGACATCCATTATCCTTGAACTAATCTTCCTCAATTCTTTAATATTAGTTAAATAATCTTTCACGCTCATCTCAAACCATGTGAAAAGTAGGCAAGGTTAAAACTAAATAATCATGTACAGTCTTCATTTACCCATTACCAATACGTAACCACACACTATTATCTTTTTTATTAAGCTAAATCAATATACCTCCATAGTAGATAACTCACTCTATCAAATTACCCTTCTTCAATTTTAAATACCACCTTTTAAGTAATATAGGTTTAAAGTCGACTTCTAAGAATAATTTCATACTTCTTTTCAGTCACAAATAAAATTATTCAATTACTAGTTCTCCCATTACCCTTGAATTGGCTTTTTTGGAATCTCAATATCATCTAAATAATCTTCGTACCCATCTTCAATCGCAATGATACAATTATAGCTGAAATCAATTAACACAATCCCTCTTGTAATTATTGTCTTTATCTTTCTCTGTCTTAAAATATATGTATATACCTTCTATATATGCCAAATTATAATAATACATTCGTTTTATACTTAATATATTCTTGAAATACTGCTAATTTTCTTTCCAATTCAATAATTATTAAAGTCTACCTATCAATCACACCGTTTTACTATTTGAAATAAAATCCCCTTGCCAAATTCATTGTCACAATATTCCGGCAGACATTAAAATGAATATACCATGTTCTTATTAATACAAGCATGTCATGTATACGCAATGCATACTCATATAAATAGTCATGGAAATTCAAAGTTAAAAGGTATCAGCTTCCCTTTCCTTACCATATCTGCCTCTGTCCAGGGCAATATTGTGTTACACATTTTCTTTCTTGTACCACTTTATTCAATTAGCTGAGATCTTCTACAATTTTTCTCAATAAACAGTCCTTGAAGGAATACCTTGCTTGCTACACTAGTAGTATGTATTAGATCTGAGACTCCAATATTTTCCAGAATGAATTCTGCTCCACTGTTACACATTAAGGCTAATGTATTATTCATAATTTACTGGTACCCTTTTGATTGGTAAGTCTTCTAAATTCTCCATCACATGTTTCTCTCCTTGATTGACTAATCTGCCTTACTTCACGCTTTTGTTGAAAATCAAGACTTTTTTTTAAAAAAAATTGGACTACCACTACTCATAGTTTTTCTTTTTTTAAGCTTCTAGAGCTTCCTCTTCTTTTATAGTTTTCTTCATACAATACATTTTTTACTGTATCTCCGTAAGTTAAGAATTTGATTTTCATTTTCTTTTTTTGATCTCTATTCACATCTCTCAAGTCTCATTTACTTCACCACCACATTTGTCAACTCTTTAAAACATACTCCAACAATTTCCTAATTTGTATTTCATAATCAATTACAATTAAATCTTCTTGCCTCAATCATAAGAATTCAATCTTCTTTTGTCTTCATATATGTTGAAAATATATCCCTATATCAATGTTTTCAAAGAGCCTATCCAAGTCAAGTTTCATCGATACAGTTTCACTTCTTAGTATTATCTTCCACTAACCTGAAACATCTTACTTAATAATAACACCGCATAACTAAATCTTTTTGCATTAGTGCAATCCATTCAATCTAGAATTCTTTCTGTGAATATTTTTGAAGGATTCCATCCCGATTACAATCATCATCACATTGTCATTTTTATGCATTATGTATGTATTCCTCTGCTGTAACAGAATCATTAACACTCGTGAAAACCTTTACATCTTGCTTTATTATCTTCTCACAATTATCATCATTAAATCAAATCTCTGATATACAAGAGTTTTCAAATTACAGGGAGAATTGTAAATAAAAATCACTCAAACTCATGTAATGCAAGCATAGGCACTTACCCATATATAAATTAAAATAACTCTTCTAGGCTAATAGAAGGTGCTTGGTTTTCTTCCACTTCCATCCAGAGATATACAACGCACATCGCTATATATCATCTCTGTCTTATACATGATATGTCATGAATGCAACCTATTCTCGGGTCCTGAGGGAATCTAATCCCTACTCTGATACCACTAAATGTGAGACTTGTAACACAAGGCCTGAAACCCGTCCGACACGTGTTTTAATTAGAAAGAAAATAAAATTCTTTCAAGAACACAACTACATGTCATGTACCTTTATATTCATCATAACAAACCACATAAGCATGCAATGCACAACAACATCAAATTCTTACACAACACACATACTTATACAAATGTAGCTTAAAACCAATGGAGTATAAAACTTTATATTAATATATAAAAATCAAGTTGAAAAATTCATTTATAAACCATTAAAACTCTTTATTTATAAGTCTAGTTTCATTTTCAATTTGAATCACACAATTTGAAAATGTACAAAATTCGTTATGAGGTTATGAACACTTAAAGGTCATGCATGGCCAATTGCAAATCAATAGGAGCAATAAAATGTCTGGCCATTTTTAACAAAGTTAAAGGTGAATTATGGAAATTCTTAAAATATAAAATTGTAGAACACTCTTTAAAGTTTCCACAGCTTCAAAGCATACCTTATTTGGAGTTATGTAGCTCAAGTTATGGTAAAAAATGAAAATAAAAAAATGTGATGATGGTTCCTCACGGGTGGGTGCTCACGACCATGATTGTGTTCTCACAACCACGATCGTGTGCTCACGGTCGCAAGCCAGACCATGAGGAGACATGTTTATGCACCGATTTACTATTTAAACTAGCCTGGTTTGCTCATTGTGCCCTCACGGTCGTAACCTGACCATGAGCAACCCAAACAATACCAAAACTCCCCTTTTGCCATCTCCAACCTTAGCAAACCATTCTATACTCAACCATAACTCAAAAAACCCTAAAAATACCTCATAAACATACCAAACATCATCAAATCAATCATTACTATGTAATTCACATTCAACCATATTCAAAAGACATTAACAATTATTTTATAATAACACTTTCGAATTCATAGCTCATCTCAAACTCCACAACAATTCCCAACTCAATTGCACATTAACAATTCCCAACGCAAATGCATATTACATTGCTAGAATGCATAAACTCCTTGTTCAAAATAATATACACTAGTTTGGTAAAAACCTAACTATATTCATAAATTTCTCAATTTCAAGCTTACATGCACATCTCATGGTGCAATCTCAATACAAACATCATAAAAATGCAAAATGGTGCATGACAAATAAAAATGAAGGATGGTTCACCGAGCACACCTCGGCCTCCGGAAGTCACCAGCAAATCACGCATCAAGCTCTTACTAACTATTTCCTAAAAATAGTTGTAAAGGGGTAAGCTTGTGACTCAATAAGTAATTATTAATATAACAATATATATATCACTTCTAAAGAATTAATTAAGTGATATATATATATAACAAGTCTTACTTGTTCAAGTTACACATAAATCATGCTTCCTATTCAACAAATAACAATTACATATAACTATCTCCGAGACATATACTCATGGTATATAAAGTTTTAGCTCACATTTAAACATATTACTTATACCTATCATTACATATATACATCACAACATGTACCAAATATCTTTACAACACATAACTTGGTTTCCACCACATACACAAGGTATACAAGTTCAACTTACATAATAGAGCATACTTAATTTATAACACAAGCATATCAATTAATAATCATATCACATCTCATGATTTCAAAACTCATTCATTCAATGTTTGGTATCCGACCAGAACCGCCTCACGTGCGCATTTCTCATAAGCGGTCATATACTGAGACTATCCACCAGGCTCAGTTCCAGTCTCACAACTTCACATCCTCATATATAAATTTAGGTAGCTATCCTCTAGGCTCAACTTGCCCATCTCACATTTTCATCTTTTCTCATGTGACCACTACTGGAACTATCCTCCAAGTTCAGTTCCAGATTTCACAATCAATGAAGGCTACACACCAGTCTCAGCCTCACTGTCACACATTTTCCTCACCAACATTCATTCAATTCATCATGAATGTGCACAATTCACATTTTCATAATTCAAATTCAATAACCACATCTCACTTCACATATCATATTTCAACAAAATAAAAATTTTCTCACATCATTCAGTCAAGCCACATACATGAATATAATTCACCTTTCAACAACCACTTCTCAATTAATACCACATTTAATCACAATTCCACATATCTTTACAATATATATATACATATATCATTTCCATAACACATCATACAATTAGCCCCATTTATTCATAGAACATAATTCTATTATTCAATTAATCCACCATTCAATTATCAATCAATATTTCCACAATATACCTATATGTGACACTAGACATGTCTCATTTAATATCATATTCAATTACAATTCAACATATTCTCCATTCATATATTTATTCATATCACATCACCTCTTCTAGTCCATTTCATGCATAGCAATTCATTTTATATTCAAGAGAGTTAACATATATGCCATTATATTAATAATCACTTACTCAAGAGGGCTTCAACTCCTTCGAATACAAACTGCCCTAGTGAGTAGTGCCTTCAACATCCATATCCAAGCCTACACATAATTCATACATTAATACACTTAGCAAGCATAACTCTTGCATTTAACTCAACTAAATTCCACTAAGTGCAACTCTAAAGTCTAGATTCAATAAATCCAAATAATTCACACACAACTTTAAAAATCATAAAAATATTTTTGAAGTGATACCTATGAGTCTACTTCAAATTCTAACTGGAATTACTTGATTTGAAGGTGTTTGGAATTAATATGGATTTTGAAGTGAAATCGGGTATAATAGAAAAATAGAGTGACAGCTTAGAGTACGAAGATGTCTAGCTATTTTAGATATCCTAAATAGTAGAATTTGGATTTCATTAAACATAAAAGTTGTAGTAGACACTCTGAGATTTCCAGAACATTAAGGCTTGCTCAAATCAGAGTTCTAAAACTCCAGATATGACTAAAACAAAATGACTAGTGCAACAGCAAAACAGAACCCGAAATTACAACCTACAACCCTAACTTCAATAAATCAAAATAAATACATGACTTACCTAATTGATGCTCCCAATAGCTCCTAAATATCCTCAAGCATTCCAAAAAGATTGATAGATGTGTAGAGAGAATTTTTAAATCTCCCAAAGCCCTCAATTTCTTCTTCTTTATCTCTATACCCAAATGCCCCTACACAACCACAACACTCACTCATAAATATACACACAAACTCTCTACCAATCAAATAATTCCATGTGCCCCCCTTCAAAAGTCTTCCTTCATCAATGTTAATCCTCATAATATCTTACAAATAATAATAACATTAATAATATAGATAATATCATCTAATATCTCTTAATAAAATAATAAATAAATATCACACATAGTCTCTATACACCCTCAACTTTCGAATATCACAACTAACTCTAAACTTACCTTACAAATACACCCCTCTCTATTTATATACATATATCCATGCTTAAATATAAACCATACTTCACTCCTCATGATATGAAAATGATATGCATGAATAGTGCATAAGAAAATAAGGGTGTTATAATATATTTGCAAAGAAAAAGGGAGATAATCAAATACACGCATTTTGCTTATAAAGGAGAAGGAGAGGTTAGAGAGAATTACTCAAATCTTTAAGTGGAGCTAATTTTTGGAAGCTAAATTTGAGAGTCCAAAATCATTTCAGGCCATTAATAATCATCCCTAAAGACTATAGAGGTTCATTTGGTAAGTATTTTAAGATTTTTTATTGAATTGAATTAGGGTTTGTAAGCTGTCGTTTTCAGGTTTAATATTCTGGTTTTTCAGTCCTAATGTTTTGATCATATCTTGAGATAGGAAACTTAAAATTAAGTTTTCTTTGATGATATGGAATCCTTAAAGAGTCATCTAAAACTTTGTCAACTGGTGCTTGAGCTAATTAAGTCTCTAAGTTATTCTAAAAGGAGGGAACATTTTATCGCTCATTCTGCCTGGATTTTTAAGCTAGTTGAATTTAGATCATATAACTATGTTTGTGGTTATCAAATCAAGATGCAATTTTTATAGCACATACTAGACACATATATAAAAGAGTTTATGAAATTTGAGCTCAAAATTCCTTTTATATAATTCCCAGTAATTTTTCAAATTATCTCTGAATCAGGTTTATAGAATTGAGATATATTTCATGAGTTGATTCTAGTCTCTGTAGTTCTTTATATCCTATTATAAATGGCTTCAATTTGAGTATGGTTTAATTCTACAAAAATTTATCCTTTGTAACTTTGTTGTTTTGAGTTTGAGCTAATTTTGCCTGTAAGGTGATGGAATAAATCTGAACATTTTATTGCTCATTCTGTTAGTACATCTTGAGCTGGTTGGATTCAGTTATCTAGATCTCACTCTATAGTTAATCACTTAAGATGATTTTAACAGCATAAACTAGACATATATATATATAGAAGTATGTAAAATTTAAGTTTCAAATTCCTTGTCTATAATTCCTAGGAATTTTTCAAAATTCACCGTAAATTCTGTCTCTTTTAGAATAATTAGGCTGGTTTTATATAATTAAGTTTAATAGCATGGTTTGCTTATCATTTGGGGTTGCACGATAGGACAATATGAAATTTCAATATTTTGATGAATTATAAATAAAATTGATTGAACTAGGTGCTAAAAAACAAAAGGGAGTTGCAAGTGGGAAGTAGAACTTTTGTGGTGCTGCTTGTGTGCTATTAAGGCTACTTTTTTGTAAGTAGATGTTCAAGCTCTTTTACTCCTATTTATGGTAGTAATAAATGAGCTTTTAAATATGGTTTTATAAATTTGAATTTAATATTTTTGAATTGTTTTAATCTAGATTTTTTATGATTTATATTATTGATTTAAATTATTGGTTATGCAATTTAATTAAAATCATTTTGATGCTTGATGACTTAATTGAGCCCAAAATCATTTTGGTTTCATTTTCTTGAATTATAAAGAGAAAAGGATTGTTTTGAATGCTTTCTTAAACTACAAATATGTTAACAACACTTTGAATGATTATTTGTTGGAAATGATGTTTGGTTTTGTCAGCACTTTGAATGATTATTTATTGGAAATGATATTTGATTTTGTGTATTATCACCCTATATGAGATGTATGGATGTAATGAGATGATATACGCACATTTGAGATTATTATGGTTGCTATTGTGCAATAGACAATAGGACACTTGATTATAGGATGATGAAGGGAGAAGGGCCATACAATGCTAATGTAGTCGAAGGGTTAGCCATCAAGTGTGCCTAGAGAGTGTGAGTTGTGATGCGCGTTATAGGGATGGTTAATATAAATAAAAGTTGTTTTGCATTATAGAGTTATGAGAATTGGCAAAACAAATGGTTGGTCATTGAATGCTTTTATGAACAAATTAATCAGAGAGTGTGAGATTTAATTATGACTATGGTTTTAAAATTTGTCGATGACAACGAGCTTATTGAAGTTATGTGTACATATGGAATTTATATTTCATAAATTTCTATTTTGATTTCTTTTATTCTATAATACATAGATGATTTGTGATGGAGGTTGAGGTGTCAGCAAGAATACTTTATAGGAATATAAGAATATGAGAAATATTTAGAAAATAACTATTTTTGGAAATATGATAATTGTGGATCCCGGGTTTAATTAAGGTTATGGTTGATGGATATTATAGGTGCTAATGAGTCTACTAGGAGTCTTATGTTTATTGGTAGGTTAAATAAATATATATAATGAAATAGGTTAAATTATTCCACTATAAAGTAAGAACAAAGAAACAATAAAGATTAAGGCCAGGTTAGAAGTGGTTTATCAAAGAGTTATTTTCACTAAGAAATTAAATGAACATTTCGAGGATATACATTCCACTGCAAAAGGAATGGAAACAAGAATGGTTAAATGAAAAATTAAAGCACATTAGTAAGCCAAAACTTATTATTTAGTTTAGTTAAGCAATGATATGATGGTGATAGTCTGAAATAATTACCCATCATATGTTTTTAAAATATGGAAAGGGTTGTACATTATGATACATACTTAGTTTATAAATTTTGTAAGGTATGAATACAACAAAATGGTGATTGTTCCAATAAACATATGGAATAAAGAAACAAATTATGGAAATTAAATGTTTATTTGGAGTTCTTTTAGCTTGAAAAAGTTACAGGTGTAATCATAAGAAGAGATAACTAGAGGATTTAATTGCTTAAATAATAAGAAAGAAGTGTATATTTTGGAGGTTAAATGGAGTGTAATATCCTTGCTCTAGTGGTTGTAAAATAAGCATGACAATAAATAATAAATGAATAGATGAATAATCAAATGGAATAAATAAATAAAGTTATCGATTAATTGTGAAGGGATAACCATATAAAGGGAGTAAAGATAAAGTTTTAAGGCATTTATTTTATAAGGAAGCAATTTCAGATTTGCATAATAGTGAGTTGTAGAGAATTTGTCCAAATTGCGACTTTCATTCATCAAATTTATATTGCTTGAGTTCATATATGTTTGGAAAAGTTATTTAGATGTTGATTTCTTTTCAATTCAATAAGTTGATGAGTTTAAAGAGTCTAGGTTTTTATAAGTTAAAATATAAGTATTGTATGAAGGTTATATAGCTCTAACGAGGTTGAGCTAAGTAAAATAGACGTTGTTTTAAATAAAAGATCAAAGCTACCATATTTTAGAGTAGCAAGTGAACCAAGGAGTTTTGGATGAGTAATTGAACTCTAAATGTGATCACCTTTTATAAGTAATTTCTTAAGACACTTATAGATATATTAAAGTGCATGTAAGTCAGATTCAATAAATGCACAAAAGGAACCCATAACCAATTACAAGAAATAAAGAAGAAGAGAATAAATTATAAATTTTACAATGCTGATCTTCAACTTTAATTCTTGCTTTAAAATGCTCTTAGGGTTTTTTTATATTTGCCAGAAAAATGTCACCTTCAATGCTCAAAAGCTCCTCCTTTTATAATTTTCTCCCTTCCTCTCTTGATAAGTGCACAAGAAGTTGATTTTATGTAAACTCTTCATCATACACGGCCATGTCTCCTAGAATATGGGTGTGTCCTCTCTTTAATCTCGCAAACTCAGGCAACCACACGGCTAAGTTTCAAACCTTGTTCAATCCATGAAAAATCCACAGTGAAGTACACGGCCTCTAATATGGGCATATTTCGACCCATGTCTAGATAGTAAAAATCCTTCAGAAGGGTACACGGCCAATAACATGGCCATATCACCAACTGTGCTCAAATCCTCTTTTAGCCCTAGAAGGCTACACAACTAGCAACTTGGTCATGCCTTTGCCTGTGTCCAAGAGCTCTTCAAAATGTCAACTTTAATCTTCTCGAGTTCTTAGCTTCTTCGACATGCAACTTCCTAAATGACTTGAAACACACTCTCAATACCTAAAAATATAAATAATATAAATAAATTTTCTTCTTTTAATTTGATACTTGATCATTCCCAATTACATCCAAAGTTCTAAACTTAATTTTATTCTCATTATATTTTCCATATCAATTTTACCCAAAATAATAATACTCAATTATATTAAATTAAATATTTCATTCTATTAAATTATTTTCAAAGATACAGATGTTACAAAGAGAGTTAAACATTCTCAACTAGCTTATTAAAGCTAGGAGAATCCCACCAACAATCAAGGGTATAAAATGGTAACGGTCCATTACCCTCTTTAACAGAAGAAAGCCATAGAGGATTGTGATCTGATGAACCCCTAGGCAAAGTAAACAAATGCAAAAAAGGATATTACAGCAACCATCCTGAAGAAACAAAAGCCTTATCAATGTAGCTCCAACTAATACGATTTCACCAAATAAAATTACAACCCTGCAAACCAATCTCAATGAAGTTAGAACTGCTAATAAAGTCATTGAATTGTTTTATTCCCACCTTGTTTGGTGAAGGCATCATTCTTTCAGATTATTTTCTGACTTGGTTAAAATCACCAATCAATATAACGTTCACATCATCCAACTCTTGAATTAAAGATGCCAAATCCCTGCTAAATCCCTCCATACTAAATCTTGCTCATGGACTTTTATTGCATTATAAATACCAATCATATAGCACCCAAAATCATCAGCAAGGAATTTTCCTTCAACTGCAATCCAATGATCACGAACAACTGCTTTTTTTTACAAAAAGCCTGTGTGTCCTAAGAAATCAAAAGACCACATGTATTATTCATGGCATCCGTAGCAATCCAATCCACCAAACCCATACTCTAAAAGCGACGGATAATAGAGAAAGAAACCAATTTGCATTAGTTTTTTGAAATACTTACCATATTAACATTTTTTGATCGTATAAAATGATTGAGATTAGTGGATTTGAAGGAGCCCCCAACCCCTCTAGCATTCCAAGCAATTAGAGAAACCATAAAGCCAATAAATAAATTACAAGCAAGAATGCTTTCTTGCTTAGATGAGCTTTCCTACCTTTCAGTGTAGCACTCTCCAAGTACTACATACAAGTGTCCATACATTATAACATACACATGGCATATGAAAAATTTTCTGAATAAAATATAGGTATACATAAATAAAAACTATAACATCCGTGTCCTAGAACCGGATTATTTTAGATTAATGATAATTAAAGAATATTTAATTATAATTGGAGTTAAATTGTCAATTGTAAATGGATAATTAAGTGATGGATTATTGTGTATTTTGATGAGATTTAATAGAGATTTATTTATAAGGTATTAAATTGAAGTTGCTAAGAGTTTATATCATTTGATGTGAGATATAATAAGAATAATGTATATATATGTGGGATAATTGAGTAGAGTGTAAAGGATGTAATTGAAAGAAAGATAAGGACTAAAGTGTAACAAAAGGAAGTAAATGAATTAGAAAGGAAAGAAAGGGAAGAAGAAGAACCAAAGTTGAAAGGAAGATGAAGAGTTGTTAGAAAGCTATAGTAGGAAGTATAGTGGAAGGAGAAGAAAAGAAGGAAGAAAGGAAGAAAATGGCAGAAGCAAAAAGTAAAGAGAAATAAGAGAAAACAAGTGTTCTGGAGCTAAGAAAAATTCAAAAATTAGAAGTGAGAACTTTGAATTTCAGCTGGAGAAAGTGGTGAGTGGTGGATTTAAAATTTAGTTTATGTATTTTTATTTTCTAAGTTTTTGATTATGAATTATGGGTATTTTGATGGCTAAAATCATAGATTTCGATTTGATTATAATGTTTTTGAGTTGTATATGAGCTTAGTTTCAGTTTACAATTAGTATATGAACTATTGGCATGATCAAAATTATGGAAAAATTGAGTGTTGGTTGAATTTCTGCTACTGATTGTCGACCCAGAAGGCCAGAGGGCGGCGCCTCTACTACTGGGGCGGCGCCTCTGTGCTTGGTGGGTGGCCCATCCGCAGGGCTGGGCAGTGCCTCAGCCACGAGAAGACGGGATGCCTCCGAAAGGAAGAGAGGGCGGTGCCTCCGCTGAGTGGTCAATGCCTCCGTGTGTGAGGTCGGTGCCTTCGTGTGCGTGGTCGGTGCCTCCGTGTGAGTGGTCGGTGCCTCTGAGAGCAAAGTCGATGCCCCTGTGCAGAGCTCGCGCCTCCGTGACCTAAAATGCATCTGATTCTGAGTGTTTCTGATTTAATTGGAACACAATAATGAACCAAATGATAGAATAACTTCCCAAAACATTAGAAATATTAGAAAACGAGTTAAATCTTTAAGAATTGATAATTTTTAGTAATTGTTTATAAGTCTGTATTAAATGACTAAAAGATGCCTGAATGCCATATATTGTGAAGTCTCAGACAAAGAGACTAAATTTCTATGAATGATTGAATATGAACATCCAATCTTGCAGAGTATGCCTTTGCAAAGAACTTGAATAATGCATAAGCTTACAGTGAATACTATCCAAATAACTGATAATGAGAATGTATATATGAGTGTATATATATGTATATATATATATGGGATGAGTTGGGAATAATGAGCTGGCCACTCAATTGATAACTGTCTTTGGGACAGCACAGGGATTCAGAGGTGCCTTTGGGGCGAATCCTTGTGGTTCATATGTATGCATATGATGATATTGATAAAAAAAAAAAAAAATGTGAATAGGCTAGTGTAAGCCATGGAAAAAGAATGTTTTTTGGCTCGTGTAAGCCATGGAAAGAAATTGAGATGATGTAAGAGAGAGTTATTGTATATTGTTGTTTCCTTCGGGGAAGGGTTGAGAGTTATCTATTATAAGATAACGATATGAATTATCATTTGAGAATGATATGAATAATTGAAACTCTCAACTCAATTAGCAATTAACATGAAAAATTCATAATAAACTAAAGTGTTCAATATCCGATTATGATATGCAAAATTTATGAGATGTTATATTAGTTATAATTGTGAAATTAAGCTTGCTAGTAGTCGAGTTGTGAACTTTTGAAAATTTTGTGGATTCCTTATATTTTTTTGAAAGTAAGCATTTTTAGACCCCAAAATGTGTAAATTATTATTGGTGAATCTTTAAAGAAAATTAAGGATTTATTTTGATGATTTAAAATGCCTTGAGCTTTATTTGGAAAAAGGAATTTTATATTTTTGAATTTGTTGGGATTCGTATTATTATTAAAAGTATTTAATTATTTCTCATGCAATGGGAATCCTTTGCCAAATGCTTTTGAGAAAGGAAGGTTTAATATAAAATGATTTATTTTGATGAGGCAGTATTCTTGTGAGTATTTATCAGCTTTTAAATGATTGCTGTATTTTAGGATTAAGCATGTTTTGGATAAATGCTTTTCCTTTAAAAATATACTAGTTGCTCACTGCAGGGTAATTTCTTTCGGAATTACTCACCACTATTTTTTAAAAAAAATTTCACAGTATAGTGATAGACTATCATCAGTATGGTTGTACAGTGAGCTACTATAGTCTATGAGGATACCCCTGCAGAGACCCTAGTGCGGTATATCATGTGCCACAATGCAGATGCAAAGTTAGTATTTAAGGTTACCGGCCTGCCCATAGGAGCTGATGCACGAGTTTTATCCATGTGGGAGGAGCATGAGGAGCATAAGGATAGTGTCTGTTCTATCTTCCGTATTTATTATGCCACCTCTCTGGATGTCCAGATCACCCTTGCATGGGTGTGATGCAGTCTTATGGGTGCATTTTTTTGGCTTTTTATTTCCAGCCATTTTACACCCTATTGTGCGTGCCACCAGAGTTATCTTTGAGCCAGAGGACTAGTTGTATTTTACTGAGGGTTGGGCCTGGATTTGTCCTGCTGTTATTATCACTACCACCACCATCTTATGCCGGATAGAGATTCGAGTTTGCTGACAGATAAATGCTAGGGCAATTGATGCAAGAGACTGTTGTATTATTTATATTAGCATCTAGTACTCTCTTTGTATATTTTATGATGATGTGTGTGTGTATATATATATATGTATATATATATATATTTTGTATGGATGGATGATTAGCACTATAGTGTTTATGTTATATATACGATGCTAGTACGATATGATGTTATTATCTTACCATCTTGAATCTAAATGAGATATGGATGTGTATGATTAGAAAATGATGATTGGCATAGAATTTATAAAAAAAATATTATCTGAGGTTGTGATGAGTTTATAAGCAAAGGTATCCAAGTATGAATAAAGGTTTTAATTTGTACAGGTTTTGATATTACATTAAGTGCATGCATTATAACCTTGAAAGCTCATTAAGTGTATTAAGAATTTAATGACAAATATTACTGTATATTATTGAGTATTAGTAGTTAATTAGAGGATGAAGTGTGACAAAAACTCTTATCCGATATATTTGAAAATACTTTATACAAGTATTACATAAATATACATTTAAACTTGATTACAAATGCCCAAATGCTATGATGATGAGGATGGAGATGTCGACACCAAGCTTGCTTTAATTTTAACCCACCTGAGCTCAAAAGAAACACTCTCCAAACTTTCTAATCATTCGAAGCCTGAAAACCACAATTTGCAAAAGAATGAGCTTGCGACTCAATAAGCAATTATTAAAATAAACGTACATATAGTTCTTCACAAGAACTAATTAATATGAAATAATTAAATTTCTATAAATGGACTACACGGGCGTGTCTCTCCCTGTGTAGTCTACTGGACAAAATTCACAGTCAAAACACGGTCTGGAATACGGCCATGTTTCAACCCGTGTATCCCACTGTCCAATTTACCATACCCAAACACGATCAAAGATAAACCGTGTCTTATCCCATGTATCTTTCTGTCCAAAATTTTCACCTTAAACATGCCCGTGTCTTAACACACGATTTGAGACACGTCCATACCTCGGCCTATGTCCTCAACTTGAAATTCAATTATACAAAACTCCCAATACCTCAAAACCATTTAACACTACATTACTATCAATAATATCTAACATTTGCTGACACATACACATAGTTGTGTATAAATACACATCAACACATAACCACAATCATCTTTCCATTTCAAGTAATCCACAACCACATTTCTTACCCAATCCACATTCAATATATATATATATATATGTAACTCAATGCAATAATGCATGGTTATGCCTGTTAGTAATCCGACCGGAATTCTCAACACGCGTTTCACACAAAGCTCACATTATTTTTTTTGTCTTTTCTTTTTCTTTTTTTTTTCTTTTTCATATATCCATGGCCATTCATGAGACTCTCTGCCCAGGTCAGTCTCAGATCTCACACGTGCGTACATATATATATATATATCATATGAATGGCCACACCTAAGAATCTCTACCCAGTTCAGTCTCAGGCCGTGGAGCTCAATCTCCACACATATATTTTCCTCACATACTCACATTTCTCACATCATGCCATATGCATATATTTCATCATTTCATAATAATTCATGTTCAACCATACCACCTCAAGTGGCTTTCACAATTCAACATATCAAATTTGCATATGTACAATCATATCATCATAATCCAACATCCCTTTCATTTTTTTATCATGAAGCACAATTCACTTTTCTCACCAAAATATATATATATATATATATATTATACCACACCAAGTGGCTTGCACCTCACAAGTGCCAATATTCACAATGTATCATAATACATTCTTAATCAACCATTTCATATTCTCATCAACAATATATAGACATATTTTCATCATGCTTTCTCACAATAACAAATTCATATGTAAA
>CATIWO010823214.1:0-10318 GCA_949673435.1 Macaranga tanarius | reverse complement strand
AACAGAAACCACCATGAAACAGTGAAAATAATGTGAATTATTAGAATGGAAGTGAAAACTAAACTCTAAACTCGAAACCTAAACACACAAGGCCACAAAAATACTACAACAAATACCCAAATTCTAGATAAACCCATTTAGCTAAGATACACACAATACGAATAAGCACACTAATCGCTCACCATAAATCCCCAATAATAATTAAAATAAAAAAGGACCATTTAAAACCAAAATCAAACATCATTAACCAAACAAAACAGCAGTAACAGCAGATGGGTAGAGTTAAAAAAAATAAAAGAACCAAATTTTACCTTAACGCCGATCTGCAACTCAGTTACATCACCTGATTTCTTTGCTGAAACTGAGACATTAAAATAAATAAATAAACAAATACACAACAACAAGAAGCAATGAAAAAGGTTGGATCAGCCAAACGATTAGATCAATAAAATGTGAAGCCAATGGAATAGAGTAATTAAGCACTTACCCAAAGCAAACAGCGCCAGGAAGAGGAAAATCGATGCAGTGCTGACCTTCTTCATCTTTGCTGGAACTCTGTGTTGGTGTGGTGTTGTGTTGTGTTGTGCTGCTGTGTGCGTTCAATAGATATCGGATCTGAACTCTACAATTTGGAGTAAAATTAGGCCTAAGCCTGATTGGGCCAATTCTTTTTTTGAACATCTGAATGGGCCAATTCACAGCATACAAATAGCCCGTTGGGAGAAAATGTAAATAAATCTGATTTTTTTTTTTATAGCAAATAAATCTGAATATCTGATACTTAATAGTTGTGATTAAGTAGAGTTTAAATTGCTAACCTCAGTTCAAGTATGTTATAATATTTTTTTCAAGAAGTTAGTGAGTTAATTTGAGCCAACTATACTTTTTATAATTATTTGTCATTTGATTTCAATTGAGATTATTCAATTTTTAAAAAATATTTATTCGAGACTGTCAGAGATTTTTATATGAATAATGAAATCGAAATGAATTGAAGTTAATCATTTTAAATATTTTTATTGAGGAGCACAATTAGCCTTATTCAAGCTTTTTTTTTTTAAATTGAAAGGTTAATAAAAAAATTTGTATATTAATAATCAAATCAAACTATGTCAAATTTGATCATTTTATATATTGTTTGCCTTATAATTTTTTTTTTCTCAAGAAATAGGATGAAAAAATAAAAGTCTGAAACTATTAACCCATCATACTTGGTAGATATATAACCATACAAACTAAAGTTGTAGTATCAAATATTTATTACAGTAAAATATGCCACTTTTGGCTAAGTGTGTTAGGAATCCAACTCTTCATTTGGATGGAGTAGAGTGGAAGTTCATTTAATAAGGATAAATGGGAGCTATTAGTTAGATTTGATTGTATCATTTATGAATTCAGTCATATTTGATATCATTGTTATTGTTATGCATCTGTTATTTATGGAACCGTTTAGAGAATATAAAAATAGGAAGAAACTATTTATTGATCGTTTTTTAATATCATAAAAAAAACAGTGCAGCAGAACTTGAAGCTAAATATAAGCAGAGCTACCTTTGCCTCCAAGGCAATCTAGAACATTCCTCCTAACAACCTCTAGCCAATATACATTTCATAAATGACTGAATAAAATTGTTATGTAACAGAAAATCTATTATGCCAACTAGCAAAGGCAAATAATCACTTGTAATGCTGCTCACAATAAGTTTTGGCTGTTCTCTATTCTTCTGCATTTTTTGCCCATTTTTCGTATTCAATGCTTTCTAGGTACCATTGGACACATATGTCTAGTTTATATATTTCAAACATGTACCTTTCAAAGTCTTCTAATTTGTAAAATTTAGCAGCTATCAAGAACAATTATTTTATTTACATTGTATTTCTTTTGAGAATGTTTATGATGTGAGGAAAAAATGGAAGAAGAATACCTTGTTTGGAAAGGTAAATAAGAAAATTATATAAATAAATTTTGTTAATAGTAAAAGTACAATATTTTGAAATGATAAAAAAAATCAAAACATTATTCTTAGAATTATAATCTTTTCCTTCCCCTTCTTTACGGCCCAATTTGTGTGCAAGAAAAACTAAGTAGAAAAAGTAAGTTATTCCTTTCCACTGCTTAAACTATCTCCAATCACACACTATTTCAGAGTGTAATTGGAATTAGAGTATCTCCAATCATACGCTATTAGAGCATCTCCAATCACATGTTTAAAACATCTTTAATCATACGCTATTTCAGTGTATGATTGGACTTAGAGCATCTCTAATCACATGTTAAATATCTCTAATTACATGCTGAACATCTCCAATCACACGCTATTTTTTACATGTGATTCAGCGTGTGATTGGAAATAAAGTACCTCCAATCACACGCTATTAGAGCATATCCAATCTCACGCTATTTCAGTCTGAAATAGCCTCTTCAATAATCACCTGCTATCAGAGCATCTCCAATCACACACTTAGAGCAAATAACGTCTCCAATGACACTTTATTACATGTTGAGCATCTCCAGTCACACGTTATTTTCAACATTTGATTCAAAGTGTGATTGGACTTAATGTATCTTCAATCACACGCTATTAGAGCATCAACAAGAACATGCTACTTTAGTCTGAAATAGACTCTCCAATAATCATACGCTATTAGAGTTTTCCCTTGGTTTGTTATTTGATTTGAGTTACTTCAACTTGTGAAATTTAAGGCTTTTTGCTATGGGATTATTCAGTTTTTATGATGGGTGAGCAAACATCTAATATTGTGAACCTTGATTTAAAAATGGGTTATGTTTCTTAAATTGGATCAAAATCAGGACAACTTGAACTAGTAAATCTGAATGATTTACGGGTATTGATTTTTTAGTTGTTGGTTTAATGATTCTTTATTTAGGTACTACTTATTGTATGCTAAATTGATTTATCAAAATTTATAATATAGGTGGTGGTCACAGGTTATAACGAGGTGGAGATGACTCAAATTCTTTATTTTTTTTTTTAAAAAAAAAAACTAAATTCTTAGTATAGGGACATTTTAGACTTTTTATTATAACTTGCACATGTGTAGAATGGCATGGCATACTGTATCGCTAAAAATGGGATCCACTTATGCTAACTGTACACTCAAACCACCTTACATCAATTAGAACTACTTAAATGATATAAAATGAGTGAGTTTAAATACTTGATTGTAAATAGCAAATTTAACAAGTTCGCACACTAATTGTGCAATTTTTCCACCCTATAAATTACATCTTTTTTTAATTAAATTTTATAAGAATTTTTTTTTATAATCAAATTTAAAAAAACTTTCCGTTAGTTCTATCCATTAGTCAACCCTCAATTAAACTTGTTTTTACATTTTAGTACTAAAACTATATAAAAAAAAAAAGTACTTTTTGATATTTTAAATAAATAATAATATTTATTTATTTATTTATAACTGATTCTACATTTAATTTTTATAATAACTATATAACTCACTAAAATAATTTTAAAAAAATTTAAAAGTAAAAAATATTTTTTTCTTAACTTATTATTTTATTAATAATGATAAATAAAATTAATATTTTTAATTATTTTTAAATATAAATTTTAATTAATATATCTTAAATGAATAAATATTTTTACACTTTGATAAACTCAATTAATTTGTCAATATTATAATTTGCATTAGATTTAAATAAATTTTAAACTCAATTATATTTCAACTAGACAATTTAAAAGAATATTTCTTTAAATTAGGCTATTTTACGATAAAGATTTGAAGCATAACATATTTTAATTAATAATTTTATTTGTTATTATAAAATGTAATTAATTTAAGATAAAATATTTTTATTATATTTTATCTTAAATCAGTTATATTTTATTATAACAATTAAAATTATTAATAAAAACATGTTCACTTATTTTATTGTTCAAATATTTATTATAAAATAGCCTAATTTAAAGAAATATTTTTAAAAAAATTTGTCTAATTCAAATTTGATTAAATTTAAAAATTAATGGAATCTAACACAAATCATAATATTGACAAAATTAATTGAGTTTTGTCCTTATAAAAGTATTTATTCATTTATGATATTAATTGAAATTATATATTTAAAATAATTAATAATATTTAATTAGTTTTTCTCTATCATTGTTAATACAACTAATAATTTAAGAAAAAAAATTTAATTTCATTTTTTAAAAATTATTATAGTGTGTTATAAAGTTCTTATGAAAGTTAAATAATAGAACAAGTTATAGAGAAAAATAAAAAAAATACATTTTTATAAAAATATCAAAAATAACATTTTTTTGTATAATTTAGCACTAAAATGTAAAAAAAAAAAATGATTTTGAGGATTGGCTAACGAATAATTACTTTGACTAGCGGATAGGACTAAGGAAAGTTTTTTCAAAACTTATAGAACTTGATTGTAAATAAAATTTCTTATAGGACTTAATTAAAAAAATGATATAATTTATGAGACTAATAATGTTGTAATTCCAACATAGGATATATGTAAATATATAGGGATAATAACATTTTCAATCCTATTAGTTGGACCGGTTTTCCAATTTAGTCTTACAATCTTAATTTTTTACAATTAAATGCATGAATTAATAAAAAAAATTACATGTTAGTCCTACTATGTTATCTCTAACAGAGATTGCTTGCGTGCCACGATGAAATGGCATATGGGCGATGATGTCAGTTAAAGTGGAGCAATGTTGGCATGCCATGTCAGCTAGGGTTTCTGATAATTGGGGGGGAAATTTCCGCCCTTCTTACATAATTAGCGTGGATTTTGATATACAAAATAGAAATTGAAACAAGAAATATCAAAATCTCAAACCTATTATCAAAGAAAACAACGCTGTTGAAATTTGAAGAAAAAATCCCCAATTTTTGTGCTATAAAGATAGTGGTTCAATTTTGCATGAGGTATGTGATTTTTTCTCCTAAGATTATAGTTATAATAAACTAATCGAAAATGGAAAAAAAAAATTCAAAACCTATAAAAAATCCCAGTTTGTATGAAATAATATTATTTATTGAAGTACTTTTAGAAGAAATGGATTTGTTTAATTAGATTTGCTATGGGTAATTGAGTTAGGGTTTAAATTGTTTATTGATTTTTTTTTTGTTTGCTAAAAATTGATGGGTATCTGATTCTGACATTCTCATTTATCTTTTATGTTGTTTGTTTGTTTTTATTGTATGGAATGGGGTGCAAAGCTATCATAAATGATCCAATACTTGTCTGGCATTTTGGGGGGAAATTACATGACAATGTGTATATAGGTGGGAGGGAAAGTAGTCAACATGTAGATCCAGACTGATTAGGTTACTGGTGCTTGCTGGAATATGCTAAGAATGATTTAGGTCAGAAAGGGAAGTTTAGGATATATTTTTATTTAAAAAATGGTGAATTACAAGGGGTCCATGATGATGCATCCACATGCTTATTGTTAAGCATCTTAAATGAAAAGAAGAAAGTAGATATTTATATTATTTATAATAGTAAAGTGTTGGACACTGGTGGGTATGCATGTCAGGTTAAATATGGGGAGGGTACAAGTGGATGTGGCTTTAATGAAAATGAGGTGGGTGTAGGTCATGCTACTACTGGCTTTAATGAAAATGAGGTGGGTGTTAGTGAGGCTACTACTGGCTTGAATGATATTGATGAAGGTTTGGTGGAAGTAGAAGTGGGTGGTGAGGGTGAGGTAGGGCAGGAAGCTAATATAGCAGATATGGCTCATATGGCTGTTGGTGATTCTATGTTTGAAGACAAAGAAATAGAGGAGGAAAATGATAAATATATTAAAACCAATAAGGAGTGCCTATCTGATCAAGATGATCTTGAGTTACAATAAGCTAGAATTGAATTAAAAAATATTACAGAAGGGAAGTTGAGATCTAAGAATGGCAATTTAGGTAGAAGGCAGGATAGCAAAGGAAAAGAGAAGGAAGTTGAGGCTAATGCAGAGGCAGGTTATGAGTCAGAGTATATAGACTCTGTTGGAGAATATATCCCACATTGAAAAAGTATAAAAGTTAGAGTGACTTATAAGTGGTATAGATTGGATCTTAACACAAGCCAATTGATTTTGTGTTACATGGGCTCAACCCCATTTATAAGTCCACATGTGTGTTAGTGGGCCAACACTCTTCGGGCCCGTGAATTTCTTAATATGGTATCAGAGCAATAATCTTGGGCTCGTGTTTAAGACCTGAGTTTAGGTGCGGCCCGTTTATGACCTTGTGAGTCCTTGGGTCGGTCCGTCGTTTATGTTTGGCAAGTGTAACTGGTCCAGGCCCAGTTACACTTGAGGGGGAGTGTTGGAGAATATATCCCACATTTAAAAAGTATAAAAGTTAGAGTGGCTTATAAGTGGTGTAGATTGGGTCTTAACACAAGCCAATTGGTTTTGTGTTACATGAGCTCAACCCCATTTATAAGTCCATATGTGTGTTAGTGGGCCAATACTCTCCGGGCCCGTGGATTTCTTAACAGACTCTGATGAATGTAGCTAGGTTGATACGGATGAAGAGGAGGGTGTCACAGGTAAGAGGAGGAAACCTAAATTTTCTGTATATAATCCCAACAATAGCAAAGTAATTTTTATTGTTGGTATGACATTTGAAAGTGCATATCAATTCAAAAATGCTTTGAGCAGATATTCCATATCTGAAAGATATTAATTGAAGTATACTAAGAATACCAAACAATATGTCAGAGCTAGATGTAGGAAACCATAATGTCCATGGTATATTTCAGGTTCAAAAGACAGCAAATCATATATGTTTTCAGTTACTACAATGACAGGTGACCATGATGTGGTTTGGTGAAAAAGATAAAGATGCTAAGTTATAAAAAGCTAGCTGATTTTATATTACAGAAGTTTAATAATGTTCTAAGTATCAAATTGGTTAATTTACAGAGTTTAGTAAAAAAGGAGCTGAAGTTAGATGTGAACTTAGTGAAATATTGGAGAACAAAGGCCATAGTCTATAACAAACTAAAGGATAATGTAGTGGAAGAATTTGCAAAACTTTGGATATGTGTTGAAGATAAGAAAATCAGACTCTGAAAATAGTGCCATTTTAAAAACTAATGAAGATAATACTTTCAAGAGGATCTACATCTCATTCAGTGCATGTAAGAGGGGCTTCTTGGCTAGATGTAGAAGAGTTATTAGAGTGGATGAAGCCTTTTTAAATGGGGTTGTCAAAGGAGAAGTATTGGTAGCTATGGGGAGAGATGAAAACAATCAAATATTTCCATTAGCATGAAGAGTGGTGACAGTTGAGAATAAAGAAAATTGGATGTGGTTTATTGAAAGGATTCAGATGGACTTAGAAATTGGCAGAGGCTTATGATGGACTTTTGTTTCTGATCAATAAAAGGTAACTCTGATGTCTGCTCTATTTGATTTTTTAAGTATAACTTGTAGAAAAAAATTTTGTAACATACATTTTATTTTTATAGGGATTGATGCCTGCTCTTTTTGAGCTAATACCTGATGTTGAAATCAGGTGATGTGCTAGGCATTTACTGTCTAATTGGAAGAAAAATTTCAGAGGAAAATAGTTTGAAAAGCATTTTTGGTCATGTATGAAAGCTATAAATGAAGCTCAATTCATGCAAAGAATGGCTGATCTAGCTTGCATTTCAAAAGATGCTCATGATGCAATGCTTCAAAACAATCCAAAATTCTAGTGTAGAGCTTTTTTCCAGACTCATACAGTATATGATTTGGCAGACAATAATCTTTATAAGGCCTTAAATGGATAAATAGTGCCTGCTAGGAATAAGAACATATTCTCCTGCTTAGAAGACATAAGGCAGTTGGTGATGAAGAGGTTATACACTAACAGGAACTTAGCTCAGAAGTGGGTTGGTGAGTTAGGTCCTAGAAGTAGAAAGAAATTTCATGACAATAAAGAGGAAAGCTGAAAATGCAATATTCTGTGGAATGGTGCACAAGGGTATGAGGTTAGTCATTATAATAAGAGATTTATTGTCAATATTGAGGAGATAAATTATGCATGTGGAGCATGAAAATTGTCTAGAATTCCATGCCCACGTGCAATTTGTGCAATTTATGACAGTAGATGTAAACCTAAAGACTATATGAGCAATTAGTTGTCAAATGATAAATATTTGAAGGCATATCAGTTTATGATGACTCCTCTGAATGGTGAATCATTTTGGCTTGAATGTGGTGAGCCTATGACCAAGCCCCCACTTTATAAGAAAATGCTTAGAAGGCCAAGAAAAAAATAGAAGAAAAGAAGAGACTGAGATTGGCAGCAATGGTAGGTTGATTAGAAGGGGGAGAGTCATGATGTGCCAAAATTACTTTAGCAAATATCATTCAAAATCCAACTGTCTTATGAGAAAAATAGTTGAGCTACAACAACTACATAATAAGGGAGAAAGACCACTAAAAATGCAGGTATGACATCGATCAAATTACTAAAGTTGCTATTTTTTTGGTACACATACCAATGTTAGTGTATTTCTTGTACAAGTTAGAAGGAAGTCAGCACAATATGATCAAGATCAGAAAAATGATACCAGTAATGAATAACACCCACCTGCCTCAAATATTCAGATTAAAAAGATATATGATGCAAGTCTAAAACAGAAAGCTAATGATAAACTTGATATAGTTATTGACAAAGGGAAGGCTCAAATCAATGAACACTCCAGGATTACAAAAAGCAAGTGTAAGGAGTCTGAAGATTTATTTATAAGAAAATTAAGGTCAAGGGACATTGTTATTCAAGAAAGAAAACCACCATCAACTATTAATCGAAAAAAAGAGGAAGAAGCTTAAAAATCAGCTGCAATGAAGAGAAAAGCAAGTTCAGATCTATACAGGTCCATAGACAATGTCTCCAAGCAATTTAATAGATAAAAAAAACCCCAAGGTGTAGGCATGTATAGTCTGCCTAGTTATAGTGCATTCATCAATATAAGTTGCATTTAATTATATTTCTTGTTAATTATATCTTTGGATGTCTATCTTGTAGGTTACTTTTGGTTTTTTGTATAACACTCACCTTTTAGAATACCTGTTTTATTTTTATATATTGCATTTTATACGTAATAGATGGTAGACTTGATTTAAGTTGGGAATGTGCATATATAATAGAGAGTGACCTTATTGTAAGAAAAGTTTGGAGTAAATTTAGAGAGTCCTCTACAACTTTTATGTTTTGAGCTTAGACTGAATCTATTGTTAGGAGAGTCTAATAGGGGTTGACATTTTGATGCTCATGCTAACGGCCCTATTTTACCCGAATGGATTCAAAAATCCATAAATAATTTTATATATGTCTGATTTGAGTAATTCCAATTGAAATTATTAGTAGGCTCATAACCCTAGCTTCAGTAGAAATATTATGGTCATTAGACTTGTGTGTGCATCTTTTGGCTATATTAAACTTTGAGCAATAAGTTGCATTTAGTGAGTTTGGGCGACATTGCAATGTTGCTTTGTGAAATTGATACATGGTGGTATGAAGGAGTTAATAAAGATAGAGGATACCCTACTCATTAAGAGGAGCTTTTCTTTTATAAGGAGTTAAAAGCCTTTGGTAAGTGATTATTAATATAATGCTTATTTCTATTGATTCTCTTGTTGTCACACCCTCCAGGTGCCACATACACGTATCCAGAACATTAAAATTATACACGTAAATAATAAAATTTTTCACAATTTGAAAGATCCTATATAATTATATATCCAAAATATTATTTATACATAGTATTAAAGTTTACAAAATTACAATAGCAAAACTTATGTCTTTACAAAGACTACATGGTCAATGTACATATGCTCTAATGCATGGATGGCAACATTGTCGTCAAGCACACGGTTGTCCCACCTTAGTCCTTTTCACCCAAGCTTCAAGCTTTTACAAAAATAAGCTTTAAACAAGCTAGCTACCTCCTGAAAACCACAAATTGCAAAGGGATGAGCTTACTACTCAGATAAGTAATTATTAAGCCAAGATCACCAATAGTTCTTCTCTAGAACTATAAAGGAACAGTCGGAAAAACACATCAGAATTTTCAACACGGCCGTGTATCCTACCCATGTTCCCCAATGAAACAGTACATAAATTTATACACGCCCGTGTATAATTAACTTTCTACCGATATACGCCCGTGTATAAATACACGGTCACGGGACACGCCCGTGTAAAGAGCAGCTAAAACACTTTACTATGCATATATAAACACAGTCACGAGACACGCCCGTGTACAACCCCGTGTTCTCTCACTAAATTATACACGGTCAGAGACACGCCC
>CATIWO010823138.1:0-17025 GCA_949673435.1 Macaranga tanarius | reverse complement strand
AAATAAATACTATTAATTAAGACAAAACAATTAAACTAACTAAATTAACTACAAAGTAACTAACTAATGCAACTAAAAGAAACTAAAATGCAATAGAATGGAGTGCTTAAAATATGTGTTTTTCACACTCATCATTGCTGTAAAGGCTGAAATAATATTAGTAGGAGTCTTCTTATCCTCTCCTTTGAACCTTATCTCTCTCCCATCCTCTAACATAAAATTTACTTATCTTTTATGACAATCCACATTTTCCCAATACCAACTTAAACCATCCATACCAAGTGTAGTATCAAATTCAATAATCGGTAATGGTATGAATTCCTATCTCATTGTACCTTCTTTTATACTTACCGGCATGTCCTTGATAATAGATTCACAAATCACAATTATTCTCATAGGCATACTCATAATTACAGGTTATATTATATTACACAATCTAAGGTTATTATGCATGACAAATGTAGTTGATATGAATGAAAATGTAGTGCAGATTAATTAAAATATGACCTAAGCGATTAGATATATAAGCCACACCTATTATCATATCCGATGCATTCTCAGCTTCACATTAAGTCACTGCATAAACCCTAGCTTATTGTGCACTTCTAGATGCACTGGCTTGCCTAACAGCCCTGTCTTGTGGTTATGGTGTCATCCCACTTGCCTTACTTCACACAACCACCAATCTTACTAGATTTAGTGGCCTTTCGACTCTTCCATTATTATGTATATTATATCCTTGAGTAGATTTTTCACCTACCATTCATTCATACATTCTCGAGCATAATGCCCTAACTCACCATACTTAAAACTTCGCACCATATTTCTTCTACAATTTGTAATATGATTTTTTCTACACATGTTACACCATAGAATAACATTCCCTTGCATTTGTGTGTTTCCAATATTAACTGGCCTAGATGGTGCCATTGGTTGCCTTACAGACATTGAGCTACCTTGAGGCTCGTTAACACTTCTAGTTCTCGCCTTATTCCTCAAATATGGGAAAAATCTTGAATTATTGTTTTTGATATTATTTCTCCAGGGTTGTCTTGAAGTCCCCTTATGATTTTGAGACCTTGTACGGTTTGCCAAGTACCTTATCCAACTGTTCTTATTCCATTGCTTTTTCTACCTAACCTCTAAAGGTGGTACCAGTATATAAATTTAACTTTCCTTGTAGGGAGACATGCAATCCATCACTAAATTTTTCACCTTTTAATTCCTCTGTAAGATATACATCCCTTGCTTGCTTATATAAATCCTCAAATTTGTTAATGTACTCTCTAACTGACATGGAACCTTGTACCAAATTATTAAAAGATGCCTTCTTTTATTTTTAGTATGTTTCAGTTATATACTATCTGTTAAACTTATCTTTAAACACTTTTCACATCCAGTTTCCCCTATATAACTCCTTAACTCGAGTTAACCACTCATCAACTTTATCGAACATCAAGCCATAGTATTAACCTTCTCTTCATTAGTTAATTATAGTATAGTAAAATCCATTTCCACTATTTTTACCTACTTGTCAGATTGATCAAGTCTTAGAGTTCCGTGAAAATTATATGCCCCATACTTCTTGGTATGTTCGATAATATCTTCAGGCTTTTTATACCTTTACTTCTCAACTATCACTATTGCTATTGTACGTGCTAGGTTAGTAGCATTTATATGCACCACTGGTGGCACTTGCACATTTAGTACTTCCATTAATACTACAAGTGGCAGTGGTTGGTAATTATTTTATGCTCTCCTTGGCACATTCTCAAAAAATATCGTAGGTACAACCGACACCGAACTGTCTTGTTGGCTATCTATTCATGCTTCATGTAATGCATCACCCTCGTTGCCAACTGATACTAACAATGGAGATGTCTCTCGCTGTGATGCTCGAGTCCTATTTGAATGGTTGACCCGCTCAACTATATCTACCCCACCTTACTGGACTCCATGACCTCAACCTCTACCTTTACCTCTACCATGACCTCGGCCTCTAAAATGATCACCTCTAATTATTACCATATTATCCTAAAATTTAAAAACTAAATTTTTTAATAATACTTGCCATCGATAATGCTTCAATCACAATTACTAATATCCACCAAAATATTTTTGCTTAATGTCTACAGAACTTAATAACCTATAGCTCTGATACTAAAATAAATTGTAACATTTACTTCAAACAGAACCACATAAATAACGACCTATACACTGGTTTCCAAATAAGACCACTAACATACTTGCAGCCAGGGATGGAAAAATAAATAAAGTTTTTTTTAGCCAATAAATAAATAAATGGCAAACAACTAAACTTAATAACATAAACCTTACATATATTTATAATAACTTAAGTACAATAGCTAAAGTGTATATAAAGTTCTACAAACCAAAAGAAATATGTACAGTCATTCGAGTACGGGATATATATAATATGATAATAAAAAAGTACATCCATATGTCTCCACAAATATCCTTCTCAGCTCTCCACTACACCAAGGGAGAAAATGTGCTTTGTAGTCCATCTGCACATCTAGCATGGGGTACTCTAATAGCCTTCCATCATCATGAGTCAAGGAATTTAAGACAAGGCCTAGTAGGTGCAAGTCGGCATGACCAAAAAGGTAAATAGATCATCATTCCCTATACTCGCAGATCCAAGTCAGGGTAACTTAGGTGTCCAGTCAATCACATAGAAAGCTCGAACAATAGTGCATATGATGTCCATGTACTCCTCCCTAACTACGGAAAGGCAGACTGATGCACCCATAGGCTTTATAGTAACCCTAAATGCCAACTCTGCATCTGTGTCATAGCATATAGTAAACCTAACTAGAGTCTCAGTAGTTGTGACCTCGTATGTCATGGAAGTCTACTGAATGACCATCCTATCCTCACTATACTTAGATATGAAATCTACATTAGAAGGTTAAAAGAAAAAGGCGAGTGTAAGTAATTTCAAAGAAAATTACCTAGTGAGTAAGAGTGTACAATGGTAACAAATAGGTAATATTTATTGTTTACCGAAAATAATAAATTAAAACCAACAAGAGATAATAACATATATATTCATAAAGAAATGAGATTATATCAAAGTGAGAAATAGAAGAAAACTTTCATTAACAATTAATTATAAATTCGATTCATGCCAAATTTTCGCTTAATAATTTTATCACTTGGTCATTTACATAAAATTCTTGGATCTATGGCTGGTTATAAATATATATACCGTCGCTTATTAAGTATTTTCAGGTGACATGTTGGTTTCTTTAGTTATAACCTGTTAATAATTCACATATATGGTAAATGTATTTACATGATCATTGGATGCAAGAATTAGTGCAATAATAAAAGCATGGGACCACGCCCCTTTCTTTCTCTTTTAACCACTTCAATTTATTCATAACACTCATTTCCTAGAACATCACATCTTAGTGCCATTCCTTTTCTTTGCATAACATCTTATAAAAGTTTTTAATAAAACTCGCTCCAAAGGTACCTCTGAGTCTATGCGCTGTTCTAAAAATAGTTCACGATTGTTGGCCAATTTCCACTCTTAAATAGTATGACCCACTTGCTTAACATGTACATATGAGTGCACATTAGATTCTATGCATACACATATATTTCCGTTATATTTGTAGAAATACTTTCAACACCTGTAAAATATTCGGCGTTAATTTATTGGTCTTAACTTATTTCGTTTTCTCCCAATAATGAGTACAATTATTTATGGTGATAATTTGAGAGTTTTCATTTTCGCTGAAGTACTTGAAAACTTAGCTTCCAAACATTAGTTTTATCACTAATATCAATAACTAGTGAATTACTGTTTATCCCCTGTAGTTTGATATATTATAGTACTTGGTCCTGACATTTTAAATTTATATTATCTCTCCCTTCTATTTTACGTAATTATACTATTTACCCCTTCCGTTAAATTTTCTGTTACATTTACCGTTAGTTGATAAAACAATACTATTTGCCCCCTCTATATAACTATATTATACTATTTACCCCCTAGTCTTTAGAAATTATATTTTTTTATTATTAAACTAATTTTCTTAAAGTTTACTATAAAATTATAATTATAACGTTTAAATAAGAATATAAAATGCGTAATTTTAATTTTATATAATTAAAATTTTAATTAAATTTCAATTAATTAGTATTAATTTTAAAATATGTCTATTTAAATATTAACTTAAAATATTCATGTTGCATTAAAAAAATTTAATCAAATCAATTCTCTTTTTAATTTTGAAATCTAATTATTTATTTGAATTTTTAGTTTCAATCATTGGGTATATGGATTAAATTATTTAAAATTGTTAATTTTATTCATAATAAAATTTATATATTCAATAATTTAAACTAATAATTCAAATAAAAATTAAATTTTAAAGTTTAAAAGAAGTTAAAAAGAAAATTTACTTTTTTAATTTTTATGAAATATAAATATTTTGGTTAACATTTAAGTAAATATATTTAAAATTAGAAACAATAAATTGTTATTTGATTAAAATTTTGATTAAATTAAAGTTAAAATAAGCTATTTTATTTTTTGTTAAAAATATTTTTAATAAGATTATCATTTTTATAGTCAATTAATGATAATTTTAACATAAATTCTATTAAACAATTAGTTTAACAACAAAATATATTTTCTAAATTTTTGGGGTAAATAATATAATATATTCAAATAGAGGGGTAAATAGTATAATATATTCAAATAAAGGGGGCAAATAGTATAATATATTCAAATAGAGGGGGCAAATAGTATTTACTTATTAATGTCATGTCAGTTAACGGTAATTGTGACGGAAAATTTCACGAAAGAGGTGAATAATATAATTATACAAAATAGAAGGGGGAGATAATATAAATTTTAAATGACATGGATCAAGTAATATAATATGACAAACCATAGGGGGTAAATAGTAATTAACCCTTATTATTATTATTTATATAAAGGAGACTCGACACATCGCTCATCATTTTTTTTTGTCACACATTGACAAAAGAATCTTTGCACAATTAAGTTTAAATTCTATCAAAACCTTTTCCTCAAGATCTGAGTTTAAAATCAAGAAATTTAATTGAATCCCAATATAAGATTTGGTTGTTTTAAATATTTTAAGTTAAATTTTAATTAATGGATAACTTTGAGTATTAATCTGTAATTAAAAATTAAGAATGCAAGTTCAACATTTTTTTTTACTTCAAAAAGTACTATGCGTTGTCTCTATAAAAAGCAGGCTGCAGCTCACTGATCAGGCATCACCTGATTAGTAGAAGAGCCTGATTCACACAGGCGTCGCCCAGCCTCTGCAAACAATGCTTTGCAACTTTTTTTTCTTTTTTTTTTAGGAAAATGAAAGAACTTCAATCATTCATGATCTGTACTTATTTGTGCAAATATACATATTGCATATATTAGAAGCATACTAATTCATATATTAATCTCATAAACAACCACCACTACAAGTACTTGCCATAGAATAAACATCTATGTATATATATAAAAGAAAAACATCAAACATTATTGCATCAAAATTTAGTTCTCAACAAAAGCTAGAGAAAGGAAAGGAATTACCAATCAAAGATTCGCTAAACTTCAAGGACTGAGGTAATTATATCAAGAAAATTTTCAAGAGAAGGAAATTGAAATAAGAAAGGTATAGGAGAGTAACAATCACAGATTAAGCTAACCTTAAACCAACTCTTAGCACAACTCAATCAACTTCTTTGATCCCCTTCAGTACCAAAAACAACCTCAATGAATCAATCTTTTCTAAACTCAATTTCTAAAGTATAAAATTGAACTATAAAGAAGAATTCAGCTCTTAAATGATACATGCAATGAGAATTTGCCCAAGTACCTACCCACTGGAGCTCAAACCCAGCTACCTCTCTTCTTACTTTTCTTTTTGACCCTTCCCTGTGCGTTGTTTAAACAATGCTTTTTTAGAGTCATTCTACTGTACAAATATTTGCACCGGTACAAATGAAACTATTAGCCATTAGATTAATTATCATTTAATTGTAACCATTGATAAATTTTACAGGTATTGATACACCAAGATAATTAATAGTTGTAATTAAATAAAAATTAATCTAACGGTTGTAATTTCATTTGTACCGGTGCAAACATTTGCACTATAGCAAAAGCAGCTTTTTTTATTTTTAATCTAAAAGGTGTCCAAAGTTTTACTAATGTGTTGACACCTCACCATAAGCCTTGACAACACTTCACATTAGTTTCTTTTAGCTTCCCATTCTTTTCCCCAATTTCTCTTAACTCCTAATCATCCAATTCTTCTTGACTTTATTTATTTATTTTTTTTCAATTTAGTCACTTCTCCACTATTTCCTTGAAATTAAAACTCCATGAAATATTAATATATATAAATATTCATTTCCAAATTATGCTTTTGAGGACATGGATGCTACAATATGAGATATCATTCTTCTTATTAAATTTAAAATATTTACTTTTAATAATATTAATGAATGAAAATATTTAAATTTTAGATATTTTTCATTTCATTCTAAATATAATTATACATAAAATAAAATTTAATTATTTTAATTTTCAGAAGTATTCTTTCATTAAATTAATGGTGACTTATGGGCTATAACTATTAGTTGTTATAGTGAATGGGACATAATAACTCTTTAAGGTGTCTACTTATGATACCTTAAAATTATTTTCCTTTCAATTTAGTAGGAACTTATATTAGACTTGATTTATATCATGGTAAAAAAATCCTAAGAAGAAATAATTTTAAAAAATATAGCCAATAATTTAAACAAAATCAACAAAAAAATATTGAATTATTAACTTTTTCTAAAAGTATTATAAGGCCAATAGCTAGAATCCTCATAAGATTAGCTTGTTTGGTTGGTGCTTCGAAATCAGAATCGGAATGGGAATGGGAGGGAATGGAAAAGTGAATAAAAATTTGAAAAAAGTGATTGGTTTACTACATAATGAAAATGAAAATGAAAATCAATACCATTTACCAATTAAAATAATTTTATATTTAAAAAATAACATTATAATTAATTTTTATATATTAAAATTAATTAATATCATAACTATCTAGTATAAAAATAATTTGAAAATTATTCCTTATTTATGAAAATATTATTATAATTTTGAAAATTAATAAAAAATTATTTATTTTTAATAAATATTTTTATTCAAACATTTAATAATTATTTTTATTAATTTATATGTTTTATTTGTAAATTTTAAATAATGTATGTCAATATTTAAATATTTGACTAATTTATAGTTAGTTTGACTTGATTCCTAAGGGAATCAAATTTCATTCCTTAAAAATACAAGAAAATGATGATTTCCATTGATGGGGAGTCAATTTCCATTCCCACAGTAAATTTTAGCTAACCATTAGAAATAGAAATCATCCATTCCGATTCCAATTCTCACCCTTATTTTTTACCAACTAAACAAACTCTAATAGTATTTAATTTTATTGAAACCTTATTCAGTATACACATGCAAAATTATACAAGTGAAAGTAAAAACTGTTAGATTAAGGCTCCGTTTGTTTCAAGAAAAATATTTTGTCTCTAAAAATATTTTTCAGAAAAATATTTTTCAGAAAAAATATTTTTCAGAAAAATAGAATATTTTTTAATGTTTGGTTATAACACTAGAAAAATAGTTGAAAAGTATTTTTGGTATTTGGTTTGCAATGAATTTTTTCCTAAATTATACAATATTACATAGAAATGATAATATTATTTTTTATTTGTTCTATCTTTATATTTGATAGGCATTCAAGTTTTGGAAAATAATTTCCCGTTCTTAGAATGAAAAGTTGTTTTTCCATATTTTTAAGTTATTTTCCTTTAACTTATTTTATTTTAGTAACCCAAACATTAGAAAATAAGGAAAAATATTTTCCACAAACAAACGGAGTCTAATTCTTAGTTTTTTTAAAGAAATTCTTAGTTTTTTTAGAAATAAATATTCATTTTATTATTAAATTTGTAAGGAAAAAATCACTTGACTATGTCCCAAATGATGAAAAAACTTCTTCCTAAAACTAGTACATCAAATACAAAGAAGAGAAGCCGAAAACCACAAAACAAAATCAAAGGACTACTAAAACTAAGAGAACAACATATCCTAAAACCAAAGGAAGACCACATCAGAGAAGACCACAATAACAGCCTATTCCAAAACCAAAATGAGGCCAGCAGCCAACCACAAACAAAAGCAACAGCAAATGGACAAAAGAGCAGCAAAAGATACCAGCTTATACACAACTCGTTGCAACTGAGCAGCAAAACCGCAGCTGAAAGAAACCGACTTCCCAGAAAGAAATTCTTAGTTAAGTATAGCATTAATATATATTTAGGTATAGACACACCATAATTAATCAATAGTTATAATTAAATAAAAATTAATTAAATAATTTTTAATTATATTTGTATAAATAAATATGTGCATATTATAGTAAGAGCCTTTATATATAAATACACATATGCATACTGAAAAAGAATTCAATAGAAATAATGTAACAAAAAATCCTGATTTTTTTTCAAGAATGCTATACTTAATTCCCAATATTTATTAAAATGAACAACATTTAAATGTTATATATATATATATATATATATTATTTGTTCAATTTATTAATATTCTTCATATCATTATAAAATTTTGTATTTTTATAAAAAAATAAACTATTAGTTATTTTATGTGTATTTTACATATTTATTAAGAAATTAACATTTTTATGAACTTTGTAATTCTACAAAATAACAATTAATTTTTTTTAAAAAGTTTACTTATGAGGCTCTTCATTAACTAACTAATAAACTTTAAAAATTAATAAAAAGTAGCCATGTATCCGCGCGTTGCACAGACTGTTTATAATTATTTTTAAAAATAAAAAATTAATAACCTTGCAATTACAGAAAATCCATTGATGTTATATTTATAGAAATAAATAAGAGAAATCTGCATGCATGAGATGAAATTAAAAGTAAGCAATGAGTGGTGGTATGTAGTAACATACCCTCCTAAAAAAGAGCAAAGAAGCTCATAATGAGAGGGATCCCAAGTAGACAACTTGACCATTTTATAGGCAAAAGCATTGAAACACCAAACACTCAAAAATAAAAGCACTGCTAAGGAGAACTTGGAGTACCAAATTATATGGTATGGTTCACAACCCACAAGAGTTATGTAATTTGACATGAAATAACTACCAACTTGGGTATAGGAAGATACGTAACCAAATGCAAACAAAAAGCCTAAGCAATGAGGTTTTTGCCAAAATAAATTAGTAAGATCTTGAAAGAGAAGATTAAGTAGTAAGATCTTGCAAACTGATTTTTGTTTTTGAGAATCCTAAGCAATCAGATTTTTGCCAAAATAAATTAGAAAACCTCTTGTTGACCTTCGATTATCAGGACATCCAACCCAACCTGCATTACTATAAGCAAGTAATTGTGCTTAAGGACAGTAAACAAATAGTAATCCTTTGCAAACCGTACCTTTTGCATAACGTAAAACTCATTTCAAAGCTTTGAAATGCGTATCAGTAGGTTGGTGCATAAATTGGCAAAGTTTATTGACTGCAAACGAGAAATCTGGCCTAGTGAGAGTGATATATTGAAGATTGCCACAACATTGCCGATACTTGATCATATTAGAATTTGATAATTGAGTCCCATCATGTACATAAAGAGATTGACCAGTAGCCATCGGCGTTAAGCAAGGTTTGGAATGAAGCATATATGCTTTCTTCAAAATGTCATTAATATAAGACTGCTGTGAAAGAAGGATACCATTTGATATATGATAAACTTCTAGGCCAAGAAAATAGTGTCGCTTACCCAAATCTCTCAATTGATACTCAGATGAAAGTTTGCAATGATTGAATTGATCAAGGTAACATCATTACATGTAATGATTACATCATCGACGTATACAAGAAGAAAGCACTTTAAATTACCATGGTTATATATAAAGAGTGAAGAACCAGCTTGAGAACCCACCAAACCTATAGTAGTCAGAAAAAGTTCTTAGTCGATGAAACCAAGCTTGTAGATCCTGTTCAAGGCTATAAAGTGATTTCTTTAGTTTACAAACAAAGTCAGGATGTTCATTGCTAACAAAACCTTGAGGTTGAGTCATATACATTGTTTCATCAATAGGACAAGGATAGGCGTCGCAATTCGCGATACTACAGTGCGTCGCGAATCGCGACAAAAGACGGAAATGTCCCCATGATACAGGGGGCTGTTTGTTTTTTAGGGGCAAATTTGTCTTTTGTCGTAATTCGCGACGCACTGTAGTATCATGATTCGCGACACCAAAGATTACCCTCATCAATATTACCATGCAGAAAAGCATTACTGACATCCAGTTGCCTTAAAAGCGAACCATTACTAACAACTACAGAGAGAACTGACCTGATTGTCATAGTTTTGACTACTCGACTAAATGTTTCATTATAATCTAAGCCATATTCTTGTATGTAGCCTTTTGCAATTAAGGGAGCTTTAAGACACTATATTGAGTCATCAGCATGTCTTTCATGTTTGTAAATCTGTCGATTGCCAACAACATTAGCATGTGGAGTTTTAGGTACTAATTCCCAGGTATTGGTGTGATACAAAGCTGCCATCTCATTCTCCATGGCTTGTCTCCATACGGTAAATTTGAAAGCTTGAAAGTATGAATAGGTTCGGGGACCTTTTATAGAGTTATCATGACACCATATCACACAATTCCAACTATTAAATTTTAATTATTTTAATCTTAACATTTCATTAAATGACCATTTATATTTTTTTCAATTTTTTTTGATATATATATATATAGTGAGGATCCACTTACACATAGGGGTGTGCACAGTCGGTTTCGGTTTAAAATTGAACCAAACTAAAAAAACTGACTAATCGAATCTTCTGAAAATTCATAACCGAACCGAACCGAGATAGACTAAAAAAATTGACTGATTTTTCTTTTTTCTAAAATATTTTCTTGAAGTTCTCTAGGGAGAAGAGGATAAAGACTACCAAATAAGTGAAAAAATTCTCTAGACTCCATAGTTTCTATATTAGACTCTTTAAGGTACTTATGCACGACTTCTCGTATATGCTCATTTTCTAATTGTAATTTGCTAATTACATGAGATAATGCAGTGACACCTATGCAAGATGAATCAGCAATAAGTGTAGTACAGTTGCTATGCTGATCATGAATTTCTACTAATGACCTTTTTTTATTTGATGCAGATGCAGGTGCAGATAAAGTTGCTATATTATTATTTTTTAATCAGTGAGAGCTACTAATATTTTTACATGAGGAGGAAATGTCTACTTTATTTTTCTTGAGTAAAGTATGACCTGGACTACTGTCGTCCAATGTATGAAAAAGATGATATCCATTGCCAAAAGATTTTTCTAAGTTTAAATTTCTAGAATTAAGTTCACTAAAATACTGTGCAAGTGAGTGACATGTGATGACTTTATGTTTGATAGTGCAGAAGGACCACACATTATCAAGAAGATATTTCTGCTCAGCTATCAATTCTATCCCTTCGTTTGGATGAAAGCATAGATTTGTTCCACATAAATCTGGCAGATAATATTTTTCAAAAGTAATAATAGGTCACTTTGAAGAACTGCCACTATCCATCTGAAAAAAAAACAAGAATATAATAATATACTAAGATTTTCTACTCTGAAAGAAAATCTAATACTATTATTTAAATTTCTACAGTACATTTGTCCAAGTTGATATATATATATATATATATAGCTAAAACCTTTCACATGCCTCTGTCCTACAAGAAAAAATAAAATTAGTACAAAAATTAAAAATAGAACAAAAAATACTATTATTCTGAAATAGACACTTTGTTTTGTAAACACTGACTCATTTTGTATCCCTTTTGTCAACATGCTTATCTCATGCTGATAAATAGAATTGTCTTTTATCAGATTGAGATATTGCGGCTTAGGCTTTGTAATAAAAGGAAAAGACAATGATATGTGTTTACTTTTAAAATCTATGAAAGTATGCGTAATCTTATAGGGAGTAATTACATTTATGAATGGAGTCCCTAAGATTACTGCATGACCTGTGTTGGAAATTAGAAGAAATGATGTTTTAATTAAAAACCCATTGTTTAAAACACTTACTTCTGTTTTTCCTTCAACATGCATTTTGGACTTATTTGCTGAATCAAGTCCTTATTTTTTTTTTCTTATGAAAATGTTTTGGTACGAGACCAGTTTTAATACAACTTAAATCAGCTCTTGTATCAAATAAAGCAACTGTGTTAATTTTAAAATTATCATAAAAAACTAAAGTAAGCTTTACAAGATACTTTCTTGAAACAACCTGATTTAGAACACAAAGATAATCTGGTGGAAGTTTATCTAAGTTTGCTAAAGCTTGGTGCTCTAAAGGATCTTGGGTTTTATCATCACTAGACTCCTAGGATGCCTTAAAGACTAGGAGTTGAATCAATTCAGAATCCTTTTGCTGTTTTTTTTTAGTTGTTTAATATCAGACTTAATAGTTTTGACCTCTGTCTGTAATTCCTGGATGGTTTCTACTGGTGTTTTATTCCCTTTTTTCTTATTTAAAATATATGTAAGGTCATACAAACCAGTAATGGTGGAAGGAAGTTCAAAGACTTTCATTTTGGGTTCCTCTTCCAAGGATTTCCGGAGTTGATCATGATATTTTTTTTGCATATCAGGATCATTGATGTGTTGGATGACATCTAAGATCATGGTTTGTTCATTTGTAAAAACATTAATTTATTTTGGTTTAGACTCAAAGTCTAATTTAGATTCAGGAGATAAGGTTGTTGCAAGCTCATCAACCTGAAGGTTACCTTCTTCATAAGAGATTTTAGAACCAGTTTCAGATTCAGAAGTTTCAATTAACAAAGTTGTCAACTTTGCTAGAGTTTCTTCTTACAATCCTAGCTCTTGGAGTTTTTTGGAAAACCTGTAACATCTAGAAATATGACCTTTTTTGCCACACTTAAACAAGTGACATATTTAAGATCAGAATTTTCTGATTTGAATGTTTTGGATTTCCTATAGTCTCTTTTATAAGGTTTCTTATAATAAGACTATTCTTAAGGTTTGGATTTGGAATATTTCCTAAATTCTTTGGATTTTTTATAGGAAGATGGTTTTCCTGAAGATGAATCTTTTTGGCAGTTGCTTGAATATGTTCGGCTTTGGGTAAAAGTAAGAGTATCATTAAACTGTTTGAGTCTTTCCAAAAAGGCTGGTTTGAGTCTTCTCTAAGCATGACTCTAGAGAGGAAAGTTGACTTGTAATCTTGAAAACTGCTAAGGTTTTTACACCTAGGGTTGGATAACAAGTCTGCATTTTTATCCTTGAGGTGTGAAGAATCACCTAGGAAATATTATGCTATGGTCAGTATGAGAGTTGACACAGCATCTTGGATTGGATTACCTAGATGGTCGAGGATAGGTTCTCCACCTTCACCTGTTTGGATGGAATGAAGGATGTCCAATTGTTATTAGGAAGTGAGATGATAATCCCACCATCCTTTCAATTATCCTGAGAATCCGGCTATAAGAAGTTCTGCAACAGTTATATTGGATGTTCCTACTTGGGTCTTATAAGCATTAGATGCCATGGTCATTTATTGAAAGAAGTTCAGGATTTGGTATTCAGTCATACCATCAATGTTCCATTCGCAAATAGAACTGGCATTGAATTTTGGTTGAACTATGGCATTAGGTTGGATACCTAATTCTAATTCTAGTAACATGTTTTGGTAATAACCTATTTGAGGATATGGACTGGGCCAATGAAGTTTTACAACTTCGGGAGTTGATTTTTGGGTTACTTCACCATCAGATATGGCCTTTTGTGCCTTATCCAAAACACTCACACTTTGTTGGACTGATTGTAGTGTGCCAGGGACTACAGAAGTAGAGGGTTCTATTCTGCTTAATTGGTCTCTAATGGCCTGAAGGAACTCGACTTTATTGGTCCTAACTTCTTATTGGGCTGAGGTAGAAACTTGAAAAGGCTTGAACATTGTATTTTTAATTTTTTTTAATTGGCGTTACTACTGGCTCAGCGGAAACAATATGGTTTAGGGATTGTCCTTCTATCCTGGAAAGCTGTTTGCCTATAGTGCTCAAATGTGCATTTATATAATTATTCTGGAACACTATATTTTTTAAATTGGCAGAATCAGTATCTTGTGATTTTTTAAATAGACATGCTTCAATAACCTTTGGACCTATAGGAATTTTGAGCTTCCTAAGAGGAGGATATTCAGACTCAATAGACTGACCTTCTGAAGTTTTCCAAACTGTTACCTTTCTCCTTATAGTAACAGATTGAAGAGTTTTGAAAGGATATGAAATATCATTTTCTGATGCATATATTTCAAACCAATCGAAAAAGAAAATATGGATTTTATGCTGATGTACAAAATTGTAAAAACAATCCTGTATATGCTTCCTTTCATTCAAAAAATATTTGAAAAACTATAAACATTTTTTAAATTATGGGATGCATAAAAATCCTTGTGAAATTTGGCTTTATCAACCTCAAATTCCTTTTCCAAAATACTGAGTTCATGGGCTATATTTTCTGTAATAGCCGAAGCAGTTAGAGAATTTGGAGGAGATAAGCCTCGTATTTCTAGCTGGGTTTCATTATAGATGGGCCTGGGTATTCTGGCACTGTAATTTACATTTTACAAAGAGGTGTTTAGTAAATCTGAAGTAGAATACCTGGGAGGTTGAGGATTGAATGGTAGGTTTATGACTCTTGGTAAATCCAAGTGCAGATCTGCCTGATTTTCTTATGTAGGTCTGTATGAAAGGTTAATTACATAAGAAATTTGAGAAATTCATCCTAGATCTATACTTTCTGAAGAATGATCAAAAAGTCTAGAACTGGTAAATATTCTATCAAAGGAAATTTTTACCTTTCCATCCTGTATTGGGTGATGTCCCTGATGTGTATGTTTGGTACTTGTACCTCTAGTGTTTGGGATTCAAGTTCAACTATTCCTTCGAGAATCCAATCCTCTAGAAGGGTAATTTATTTCCACTGAATGAGTTTTGGTATAACTATATTGGATATAGTAACGTCAATTTGGAGCAAAAAGGTTTCTCCTTTTCTGCTTTGAAATCAATGTTTTGTATTGAAGGCGGACATCATGGCTTTATAATGCACTTTAAAAATTAATGCAACTAGGATGGATCCTTCAATCATATGGTAATTATATGTTTTAATTTCCAAAACCAATGATTTTAAAATATTTTTGTCACTGAGAGAAACAGTAAAGTTCGGATAATAGTCAAACGATACTGGACCTTTACAGAGACTAAACTCTATAGTACCTAACATGGAATCCTCAAATATTTTAAACCTAGTATCTCTAAGAGCTACTAAAATGGATATGTTTAATCCTTCTCTGGACAAAGGTTTTAGGTCAACCTGTAGTAATCCGATGTGGATGTACTTATAGCCTTTGGTTTTGTGTTTATCTAAAGCACTATGTGAAAACAATTGAATTGTTTTAAATGGTTTGGAAAGCTGAATGTCCCTTTGCTCAGTTTTAAAAAGAAAATCAGTCTTAAACAAAGTTAATTTTGAAGATTTATAAATCTGATCTTTCTGGATTTTGGGAATTTCCCAGTCATCTATAGATTTTTCAAAATCCTCAATGGTGATTTCTACACTGCTGACCACATCTCTTGCGGTCTTGGAAGAGGATGATGCAGAGGAAGAAGAAGAAATAGTTCTACAAAAAATTGAGTTCATGGTTTTAATTGCATGTGAGTTAAAACACAAATACACCTACAACCGAACTGGCCGACCAACGGTCTCACTGCCTCTCCTGGGTCTTACTGTCGGGACCACCTGTTCCTAAACGACTCGGTGTGCTAGATATTTCTTAGATAGTTATCTTAAAACAGCTTCAAAAATAATTACTGTATAGGAAAAAAAGGCTCTGATATATATATATTCATTTTTTTCAATTTTTTAAATTTAAAACCGAAACCAAACCGACTAACTGAATTTTTTAGAAAAAAAATCGAACCAGACCTATTTACCGGTTTGGTTCGGTTTGGTTAATTGGTTTTCAGTTTTTCTGCACACCCCTATGATGAGTGTGAAAAACACATGTTTTAAGCACTCCATTCTATTGCATTTTAGTTTCTTTTAGTTGCATTAGTTAGTTACTTCGTAGTTAATTTAGTTAGTTTAATTGTTTTTAGATAATTCTTTTATGTTTTTATGTTTTGGGATGCAATTGGATGAAGATAGGATCAATTCTGGAAGATTGGATAGGCTAAGGATTCAAGATAAAGCCTTATCTACGTTGGGGATGCATGAGGACATGTTTAGAGCCAAGTGAATATTGTAAAATGCCATGTTACAGGTGGCACGGCCGTGCACTGCACTTTTTAAAAGGATAATGATGAGTTATGGCTTATTTAAGGAACTCCGAAGGCAGCCACGTAAGCCTATTTGATAACCTACGGAAGAAGGACTTTGAGCTGAAGATTTGAAGGATGAATGTCTATCTTATATCCTTTATTTAGATAGAGTTTTAGAGAGAGTAGAATACTTTATTTTTTAGGATTCTAGGTCTATAAATAGAGCCCTTTCATGTTCATTAAGGGGGAGTATTGGTAAGTTGTTGGTTATGAGTAGATAGTTGGCAATTTGTTGAATTCTTTACATTTTAATTCTGTTCTTATTCTACTATACTCTATTCTAAGTTTAATACAATGTTTGGAAGTGTTTTTATTCATTATTCATATGTTTGTCTTTTTAATATGAGTAGCTAGATCTTTTCTAGGGTTTCTATTCTACAATTGACCATGTGCTTAATGTTATTATGTTTTAGGTTGCTAGATTTGATTCATTGATTGTTGTTGAACTTAATGTCATTTTAGGACTGATCAACCTAAAATTGAATGAACACTATAGATTTAATCGAGA
>CATIWO010823081.1:0-23573 GCA_949673435.1 Macaranga tanarius | reverse complement strand
GAGGTGTGCTTGGTGATATCGACGTCCATCTTCATTCCCATGCATCACTTGCATTTTGGTTGTTGATGTTGTGAGCATTTTGAGTATATGTAATGTATGAGTTGAGAAGTTGGATATGGTTTGTGTATATACCAACTTATGCATTTGGATATTCAATCTATGATAATATAAGGTGCATTCTAGCAAGAGCTTGTGATTGTGTGTGTATGATTTGTTAAGATGATGAGTTGGGCATATATTTTGTGATGTGTCATTTGTGAAATTTTATGTGAAAAGCATTGTTCTAGATGGTTTTATAAGTGGCTTGTGTATATATATATCTTGTTGTGATGATTTAGGAGTTTGGTGTGGATTAGTGTGTTTAGAATGTGTGTTGTAGTTTAATTTGAGTTTAAGTCATGTGTTTTGACATTACAATATATTTGAAGGGAATTTTAGTCAATTCATATAAATGAATTTAGTCCTTGTGTCTTCACAATAGTTGTAGCCCTCTGAAAGAGCTTTCCATATCATTTTGAATCACTTAAATCCAAATTTTGTAGATGGAGTTATGGCTAATAGAGTGTGACATAGTCCGTAGGCCATGCACGCAGACCCTCAAACACGGCCATGTGCCAATATAGCACGGTCGTGCGGACACAAAGTTGAGGAATCTGAGCTCTTAGGTGCTGGCGCACAGCCGTGTACCAAGGTAGCACAGCCGTCCGATCCCAGAGGTCTAGAATCTGAGCTCTTACGCGATGGCGCACGGCTGTGTGCTTTCCTCGCACGGCCATGCGCGGCTTATTTTTAGAATTTCAGTATTTTAACTATAACTTGAGTTATAGAACTCAAAATGAGGCATAATTTAAAGCTATGGAAACCTGAAAGAGTTCTTTACAACTTTTATGTTTTAAGAATTCCCAAAATCCATCTTTAAAATAGTAAAAAATGGCTGGACTTTGTATTGCTCACTTTGTTTTGAAATTGCCATGCATGTCCTTTAAGTGTTCAAAACCTCATAACTAATTTTGTACATTTCTAAATTGAGTGATTCAAGTTGGAAATGAAACTAGACTCATAATTAAAGAGTTTTTAATAGTTTGCAAATGAATTTTTCAACTTGGTTTTTATATATTGTTCATAAAGTTTATACTCCATCGGTTTAAAGCTATATTTGTATAAGTATGTGTTTTGTGTAAGAATTTGATGTTGTTGTGCATTGCATACTTATGTGGCTTGGCTGATGAGAGTGAAGGTGCATGGCATGTGGTTGTGTTCTTGAAAGAATTTTATTTTCTTTCTAGTTAGAACACTTGTCGGACGGGTTTGAGGCATTGTGTTGCGGGTCTCACATCCCTTATTAAATATTTAGCTATCTCTAAGACAACCACTCAACTCTGAAAAATTAATAAAAAGGAGTGGTGAGTATTTTCACAAGAAAATACTCAGTGAGCGAATAAAAATAATACTCCGTCTTAATCATAAAAATTAAATAAATTCATAAGAATCATTTAAAATAATTATTTTTCAACATTTCAATCAAATCTTCTTTCTAAAAATTAATATATGTATCTGGTCCTAGGCAACAGATAAACATATACTTCGGATATAATTTTACATTTATAAAAGAGAATATATACCCGGCTCCTAGCAACAGCTATGCACACTTATCAACATAATTACTTTACTTCCATAGGGTAGAATATGTACCCGGCCCCAGGCAACGATTATACACTTTTTACCAACCCTATATTTATAAATGTGCACCTGGCCCCTGGCAGCAGCTATACACATTTATAGTAACATATGTATCTGGCCCCAGGCGTCGGCTATACATATTTACTATCTCACATATATATGGTAACATGTGTATCTGGCCCCAGGCAACGACTATACACACTTACTAGTCATACCATATTCCAGACATAGATTTACACCTATATGGTAGTATGTGTATTCGACCCTGGGCTTCAACTATACACAACTACCCAATTAAAATAAATAAATAAATAATGTAGCAAAATAAATAAAATATATAATGAAATAAATAAATGGCCAAATAAATAAATAAATAAATAATAAATATTAAAATAAAATAACTATTCACTCACAAACTATCAGCTCCTCCTTCTTTCCCTCTTTTTCCTTCTCCCGCTCCCTCGCTGCTCTTTTCTTCTTTTTTTTTTCCTATTGTTTCGGTACCAAAAAATGGTACCATTTCCCATTTTTCTTTGCTATTTACATGCATGAAGTGCATGAGTCACCGTTACCTTTGCTTGGGCCAACACGTGGCCTATTCATCACTTTCACCTTTTTTTTTTATTTTTATTTATGGCGGTTTAAGCCTTAATTCACCCTAACCCCCTCAACTTTATTTTCTTTCAATTAAGTCCTCTATTTAAAATTTATTTTCTATACAATTTAATCCTACCCAAATATATTATTAAATATTTGGGCACGAACCCGATAATTCTTCCCCACTTAAGAAATTTCGTCCTCGAAATTTGGAGAATACTCGTCATATTATTACTAAAAATCTCTTTACATTATTTCTTATCAATAGTAACTATTGCTAATTTAACCATCATATCTCACAATAAACGCTCCCTTTATTCATAGACATCAGAATTACAATTACATCTATCACAGATAGAGTCTACTTTATATATTAATTATACATCCTATCGCGTTAAGCATATTTATTCTTTTCCTACTCAGTTACTACTAAATTCTTTCAGGACAGTCGCGAGCATAGTGTCCTATCTCACCACATTGATAACACCGCACTCTTGTGCATCTACTACATTTCCCTGTGTGGTGACTTTTGCATTCATTATACCAGGACTTTGCATATGTTTCTCCAACATCTGCTTGTCCAGGTGGTGCCATCGGTTTCTTTACCAATGCTTGACCTTCTTGAGGTTCACCATTTCCTCCACTTTTAATATTTTCTTCTGATTCAGAAGTAAACTTCAATTTCTTATTCCCATTCCAAGATTGCTTGTTCAACTCCTTTTGTTGCTCAGCTTCTTCTTTTAGTTCCTTATCTAACCTTTCTTGCTCCATGGCTTTCTCAACCCAACCTCTAAAGGTTGTGCCAGTATACAAATTAAGCTTTCCATGTAGGGAGACATTCAATCCATCCCTAAACTTATCACTCTTCATTCCTTCCGTAGGATACATATCTTTCGCATATCGGTATAGATCTTCAAACTTGTCAGTATACTCCCTGACAGTCATCGAACCTTGTACCAAGTTTACAAAAGATGCTCTTTTATGCTTCTGAAAGGTCTCAGTCAAATACTCTCTATTAAACTCCTCTTTGAATACTGGCCAAGTGAAAGCCTCTCCATACAAGTTTCTTATCCTGGTCAACCAATCATCAGCCTTATCAAACATAAGGCCATATACATTACTCACCTTCTCTTCATCGCTAAGTTGTAACGTATTGAAGGCCTTTTCCACAGTCTTAACCCACTTATCTACTTGTCCTGGGTCCAAAGTACCGTGGAAGTCATAAGCTCCACACTTCTTTGAATGTTCGATGATATCTCCAGGCTTCCTGTACCTTTATCATTCCGACATCACCGTTGCCATCGTGCGTGCTAAATCAGTAGCATCATGTGTACTACTGGAGCTGTTGGTTGGTTTGGCACATTCTTAAATAACATTACAGGTACGGGCGACACTGAACTATCTTATTGACCATCCATTCGAGCATTATGCATCCTATTCCTATCGTTGCCAACTGATGCTAACGACGGAGGTGATGCTCGTGGAAATGCTCGACCTCTAGTTGAGATATGAACCAATTCTACCAACTCCGCTCTATTATCCTGGATGCCATATCCTCTACCTCTACCTCGACCTCTACCACTTCCACGACCACTACCTCGACTTCTTATATGACCACCTCTAGTTATTGCCATCTTTCTGAAATTTAAAATTAATATAATTAATTACTATCAAAACTCGTATCCTCTCTACTATTCATTAAAAGCATTGTTCTTACAATTTAAACTTCCAAACCTAAACTTTCAAAATGTGAGCTTTCAAATCTAAGTTTCATATCTAAGTTTTCAAACTTAGGCTCTGATACTAAAATTGTAACACCCGACCCCACCACTACCCTTGTTAGGATGTCGCACACTCGACCTTCCTAACTTAAGTACTGATGTGGCCGAGTATTACTTTTTAATTGATCATCCACTAGATAACTCTTAAATTATAATACATTCCAAAATATTACCATCACTATTATATACAATTCTCATAGTACAAAATATTAATAACAACTATTACCAAATATTCTATCTTAATAATATTCTTCAACTCTTCACTACTTCTGCTTCCCTTATCAAATATTTAGCTATCTCCAAGATAACCACTCAATTCTGAAAAATTAATAAAAAGGAATGGTGAGTATTTTCACAAGATACTCAGTGAGCGAACAAAAATAACACTCCGTCTTAATCATAAAAATTAAATAAATTCATAAGAATCATTTAAAATAATTGTTTTTAAACATTTTAAACAAATCTTCTTTCTAAAAATTAATATATGTTCATGGCCCTAGGCAACAGATAAACATATACTTCGGATATAATTTTACATTTATAAAAGAGAATATATACCCGGCTCCTAGCAACGGCTATGAACACTTATCAACATAATTACTTTACTTCCATAGGGTAGAATGTGTACCCGGCCCCAGGCAACGATTATACACTTTTACCAACCCTATATTTATAAATGTGCACCTGACCCCTAGCAGCAGCTATACACATTTATAGTAACATATGTATCCGGCCCCAGACGTCGGCTATATAAATAATAAATATTAAAATAAAATAACTATTCACTCACAAACTATCAGCTCCTCATTCTTTCCCTCTTTTTCCTTCTCCCGCTCCCTCGCTGCTCTCTTCTTCTTCTTCTTTTTTTTCCTATTGTTTCGATACCAAAAAAAATGGTACCATTTCCCATTTTTCTCTACTATTTACATGCATGAAGTGCATGAGTCACCGGTACCTTTGCTTGGGCCAACACGTGGCCCATTCATCACTTTCACCTTTTTTTTTTATGGCGGTTTAAGCCTTAATTCACCCTAACTCCCTCAACTTTATTTTTTTAAAATTAAGTTATCTATTTAAAACTTATTTTGTATACAATTTAATCCTACCCAAATATGTTATTAAATATTCGGGCACGAACCCGACACCTAGTGAAAGAAATATGTAGCGGTTTTATTTTAATCTCACATAAGTCATTAATAATTTTTTATGTGTAAATATACTCATATTATTTTGAAAACTATATATTTAGACTCATTTTGTAAACAACATTTATTTTCAGCTTTATAGAGTCTATTGTCTTTGACATGCATGAAAAAGATAATATATAAAGAATCATTTTTGAAGACTAACATTTATAACGAGTAGTAAATTTGCACTTAAAGAAAATTTATAAACATCTAAATATAAATTTTTTTAAATATATTTAAACTTCTCATTTAATTAAAGTGTTGCATAGTTGTTTGTTTTTTATACTCATAAAATATACTAAAGTTAATATGACATTAAAACAATTTTACATATAATTATTTATGCAAATTTTTGTTAAAAGTTTGTATAAATTCATCTCATCTCATTTCAAAAAATTAAAAACATTTAAATAAAAATATTTTTATATAATAATTTTTTAAAAATATTTTAAATTTTTTGAAATGGAATGGGATGATTCTATACAATTTTTTTTTAAAAAAAATCACATAAATAATTATATGTAAAATTTTTTTAATGTTAGATTAATATTAGTATATTTTACAAATATAAAAAAATAAATGATTGTTTAACACTTTTATTAAAACGAGTAGATTAAATTTTTTTAAAAAAATTTATATTTAAATGTTTATAATTTTTTTATGGAAAATTTGCTCATCATATAAATGTCAGGGACAAAAATGCACCTTTATCTATTATTTTTTTCAGACTTACTAAAGACTATGAATTCTATCGATTCTGAAAATAAACACGTTTATAAGGAGTTTAAATATGTGGTTTTTAAAATGATATGGATGTATTTATATACCAAAAAATATTAATGGATTAGGACAAAACACTAGGGGTGTATTTGCATCGTAAATGAATTAGAAGGACTGAACGCAATAAAGGCAAAACGTTGAGGGGTGTATAATGAGTTTTGGCATTGAGTTTTATGCAAGTTTTGGCTGTGCCTGCGCCTGCACCTGCACCTGCACCTCTTCTTCTTCTTCTTGTTTGTTGTTTGATTCATTAAGGAAATATCTTTATTTGTTGCATTGAATGGTGATTTTTGTATTGTTTATTTGAGGTAAGAAGAGATCTGATTCATTTAGAATGTGTGGATATGAATGACACAAGGAAAGGAACCGATCAAAATTCAATCAGAATGATTTGATTGATTTAGGGTTTTTGTTTGTTTGATTGTGACAGAGAAGAGAAGAAAATGGGAACGGTGGGATTGGCGCCTGGGCTGTCGAGGAAGTTGAAGAAGGTGTTAGAATGTCGTACGGACACTCCAGATCTTGTGGCATCTCTTGATGCTCTCTCCACTTTCTACTCCGACAACACTCCTCACTCTCGTCGCAATCTCAGATCCACCATCGAAAAACGCTCTCTTCTTATCAACTTTCAATTTCTCCAGGCCTCCAATGCTGCTCAGCAGGTACACTTCTCACTCACCCCATTTTCTTTAATTTCTGTTATTTTTTTATGCTTCACATTTCAATCAAAGCCTACTGTTTTAGGCATTGGATCGTGTCGAGGATGAGGTCAATTCACTTGCTGATTGCTGCGATAAGTATGCAAATGATTAATTAATTCATTTCATTGATTCATTTTCTATTAGTTAATTTGTATATATGCCTTGTTTTTGTTAAGGATTGCAAAGGCTTTGAACAGTTGTAGTGCTAGCACTGCTGATATTATCACTACTACTGAGAGGCTTAAACAAGAACTTGAAGTTACTACACAAAGACAAGATATTGTTTCTTGTTTCCTTCGTGATTATCAGCTTTCTAATGATGAGGTTTTAACTCTGAAACCATGTTACAATTTTTGTCTTTTTTTTTCCTGTTGGTTGTATTTGCTTGTAGCTTATCTGATATGTCAATTGTTTCTTTTTTAGATAAATGCATTGAGGGATGAAGAATTAAATGAAAATTTCTTCAAGGCACTTTCTCATGTTCAAGAAATTCATGCCAATTGTAAAGTACTGCTGCGCACACATCACCAGGTAAAGTGAACATTATAATTTCATTTGATCTTTCACATGTTATTGGATTGAATGTTATTACCCTTTCGGACTTTGATGGTTGTCAGCCATGTTGATGGTGGCTGGCGCCAATTGTTGGACTATTGGGTATATATGATTATATGATTCTCTTTTAGAGTCATTATTGGGTATATATGATTATATGATTCTCTTTTAGAATCATTCTTTTTTTATGCATTTCTGTAATGCTGGAGAATGGCTTGCTATTCTGGAAAGGGGAGGAGGTCATTTTCCTTGAAATTTAGTTGATTTTCCCTTTTATTTGAAAATTTTTTTTTTGTTGGTCCCAAAACAAATGGAGTCTAATTCGTTGTGTCATGATTTCATCTATGGCTTCAGGTGGAATAGCCCTAAACTTAAATTTTAGAATCAACTCTGTTAAACTTTGTGATAGATAGTTGCTGTTGAACTCCACCAGAGCTGCAGCTGAATTTTGGCACTAGAGTTATTGTGATAATCAACTTCTAAGAATTGATCCATGCAACTGGGGGACTCAAGAGTGCTTTTGGATTGTTAAAACCAATCTTAAAGGCATAAAAGTGAAAAAAAAAAAAAAAAAAAATCAAATGATATTAGTCAGACCAACTAATGATATGATTAAATGAAGGGAAAAAAAAGCTTAACAAAAGAAGAAAAATTCAACAGTTTCCTTGAGTGAATGCCCAAGAAGGATGCCTTTGAAGCTATGCACCTCAAGGATGGTAGCTTGCCTAAAACTATAATGGCACCTTGCATCAGACTACACAATGTGCATTTTGGCAAGGTTGAGCTTTCAGTGTAAAAGGACACATGATATTCATCCAGCATTTGATTTTGCAGTTTTTATTTTGGTAGTGCGCACAGCCTATTTTGAAATGCTCCTTAGTTTAGATAGAAGACTTCAAAATGGAACTGGTAACAGATCGAATGCGTTATATAACTTGAGTTTAGTGTTTTTAGCTTCATAATGTTCAATTGGCAGGCATATACACTTATAATGACAATGGCTATTTATTTTCTCTGGTGATACCGATTCTATTGCAGAAAGTGTTGCTTGTATATAATTTGATTTTAGTTTGTTCTAGATCATTATTTTGTTTTGTTTAAGAATGTCTGGATCACACTTGTGCTGTATAATTTTTCTTCTATTCATCTCTTTTATTTTTGCTGTTATTATTTCCAAAGAAAAAAGTAATGAGGCTAATTGACTTGAGGGCATCTTCCAGCGTGCTGGTTTGGAGCTGATGGATGTGATGGCAGTGTACCAAGAAGGAGCCTATGAGCGTCTATGCAGGTGAGGCTCTTCAACATGTTTGTTCAAGCACGTAAAATCCTACTCTCCCCTCTTCCTCCTGCTAGCTTTTAAGGTGATGGTATATGCTGTCTGGTTATCACAGTTAGACAAAACTTAACAGTTTGGATTGGGTGCACTGTAAATGATAGTGGATTAATTTTATCATTTGACTGTTTTCATGTTTGATGGTCCGACGATGGCTTGAATATATGTTTTTTTTTTTTTTTATTGCTCATGAAGCACGGGTTACTACTGTCATGTATTACTATCCAAGACATGAGCATAAAGGAAATTTTTCTTTTTTTTTGTAAGTTGACATATCTTCAGTTGTATGTAATTTAAATTCTACGTTAACAGACATACAGAAGCATGGGCACCAATAGAAGCCTAAGTTTTATTAACACCAACAGAAGCCTAAGTTTTATTAATCTGATGTTTTGTGTTGTGTTTAGCTCATATGCCATAGAAGCATGCAAAAGACTCATTCAACTGCTTTCATAGGTAGCAATTATGAAAGTGTCATTTTCTTTCATGCTTTCTCATGTTCTCTAAAATAATACTCAATTGGCTAAGCCTTTATCCAAATTAGTTATAACAGAAACATTTATTCATCTTTTAATCCTCATTGTTTAGGATTGATATTTGTGAAGTTTTATGCCATGCCCATATCTAGGTGATTTCACTTCTGCAGCTTAGACAAGGTTATTTTACTTGATATCTAGGTGGGTTCAGGCAGAGTGTAGGAAATTGGGTGATGTTGATAATCCGGAAGTCAGTGAACTCTTAAAAACAGCAATCCGCTGCCTTAAAGACAGGCCTGTGCTTTTCAAGTATTGCGCTGAGGAGGTAACTCTCATGTGACCAAGCTGAATGTTGAATACACAAAACTCTAGTAGTGTGTTATAAGATGTCTCTGTTCTGGCCATACAGGTAGCAAATATGAGGCACAATGCATTATTTAGAAGATTTATTAGTGCTCTTACACGTGGGGGTCCTGGTGGAATGCCTAGACCAATAGAGGTTCATGCACATGATCCATTGCGATATGTGGGTGACATGCTAGGGTGGTTACATCAGGTTTGATTTGAGCCTTTTCAAGTGATTTTATTTCTTTTTGTCTGATTTATGTATTTATTAATTTATTTTTGGTTTTTTGGGGCCAAAAAGTTAATTGCTGTAGATCAACAATCACTTATTGCTTTAAATGCAGGCTGTAGCATCGGAAAGAGAACTTGTTCTTGTGTTATTTGATCCAGATGCTGTGCTAGATACTGGATCCACTACAAATAGATTATCCAAGAGTGCAGAGAATGGTACTGGAAAGATAGAATCTGACTTGACATTTGTTTTGGATAGAATTTTTGAAGGAGTTTGCCGACCTTTTAAAGTTAGAGTTGAACAAGTTTTGCAGTCACAACCTAGCCTTATAGTTGCATATAAACTGAGCAATACCCTGGAATTTTACAGCTATACTGTGAGTTAATCTTCACCCATCTTTTTTTTTACCTCATTTTGTTTTATTTTATTTTATTTTTGTTATGATGGCATAACAGTGGTTTTTTTTGGTTAGATGGCATAACAGTAGTTAACGTTTGATCTGTTTATATTTCAGTGCCTGAATATTGCCTTTGTTTTTTCCATCATGTGCTTAGTCTAAGAATTTACAGTATATTTCTTTTGTCTAGTTTTAAAATGGAATTATTGGCTAAAATATTTACAACATATATATAATTGTAATTATATAATATAATAATATATAATAATAAAACAATAACTTTCCTGAACTAGCGGTCATAGTTGGATGACAGGAAACTGTCACGTCTGATTTTGAAGGGGAGACCCTCTAGTATAGGAGTATAGGATTCTATCCCAATTTTTCTTTTGCTAGGCCCATCGAATTTCTGAAATGAGAAGATATCTGTTGGAAGGGATAGAGAAAGAGTGACATGAGAAAGAGAGAGGGCAGAAAACAAAAGAAAGAAGAGGAGACATGTGAAATATTCTTTTTCTTTTCTGAGAAGAAACTAAATAGCATGTGATTTTGTGCACCATTTTTTTTTCATTTGATTCAGCATTATATATTAGAAGTAAGCCCATGATGTCTGCCTCATCATTCTGATGGGCATAAATATTATCCAGCACATAAATAATAATTTTGTTCAAGCAAATGCACAAAAATAAAAATGAAAGGATATCATTAAGTGATGTTTTTATTATGTTCATGAAATAAAATATTTTTACCTTTTTTTTTATAATTATGTTGTAGATGTCAGATTTGCTTGGAAGGGATACAGCTCTCTATTGTACACTTTGGATGCTCAAAGAGGCTGCTCAGAAAACATTTTTTGATATTCTGAAAAGTCGGGGAGAGAGGCTTCTACGTTATCCTCCCCTTGTTGCCGTTGACCTTTCTCCACCAGAAGCAGTGAGGGAAGGAGTCTCTATTCTACTTGAAATAATTGAGACCCATAAAAGCATGATGGTTCCTGCTTCAGAGAAAAGGCCTGATTTTGATTCAGTGATTTCTGCCATACTTGATCCTATTGTTCAGGTATGTTTGCTTTTGTCAATAAATATAAAATTTGTAATATACTTGGTTGACTAGAATCAGGTTGTATGCTATCAAAATATAACTATCATAAATTTGAACCATGCTTCATTTTTGATATTTGCTAGAATCCTTTTTTACACAAGTTGTCTTTTTTTGTCTCCTAGAAGACACTGAAGTTTGTGCAAGCTGTCATTAAAGGAAGTGTTATTAATTCTTTGTGTTACGGCGAGTTAAATCTTGCGAATGGGCATTCTTTTTAAAATTTAAAGGTTCTCTGTAGTAAAGGTGTTCATGTTATGGTAGCATGTATGCAATGGTCTATACTTCTGACAGAGCAAGTATCTACAATAATGAAAGAAATAACTTTAATGATTACTTTCCGTCCTTCAGTGACAATGCCATATTGTCACCAAGATTGGCTGGAAAAAGCTTTAAGTGTTTTATTGCTAATTGGGTCCATAAAGAATCATTCACTTCATGGGGCAATAATTGAGAGCATTTCTTACAACAGACCCGTGTTTTGTTGGGTGTTCCTTGGTTATCAATAAACTGTATGTATACTTGACATGGATGCAGAATTGGAATACATATTAATCATGAAGCCAAGAGAGAAGTGGTTGATTAATGCACGAGAATTTGACTTCTTAAAGAAAGATATGAAATCAAGAGCAAAACCATGTGATGTAGAACCAATAAGGAAAAATCCTTCACAACTGGTCCTGCATCATCATGGAGTAGAAAAAAATTAGAAGGCCCTTGGTCCGGTTGGCTCAGACTCGGAGAATTTAGCCATTGCCCATTGCAGTTGAAAACATGATTATTTGCCAGCAGTTTCATATTAGCTATTGACGAGTTTCATATTGAGCTGGATGTTCATTCAATTAGGTCTTTTGTTTGCAACTGGGTTAATGTTTGTGGACATGCCACAAAATGTTCGATACCAAAACTACTGAGTTCTTTTTTTAAAAAAAAAAATTTCATTTTTCTATTTTTCATGTTATAAACTACACCTGCACCTGGTAGGATTTCAGCTTCAATTCTAGCGTTTATAGCATGATCTAACAGCTGGGATGTGATCTCCTCCTGCATACTAGTTGGAGCTATAAGTTTTGTAATTTCTATTGACCATTGTTGCAGTAGTCTCCTATGTAAAGTTAAATTTTTCCTATCATTGCAGATGTGTGAGCAAGCTGCAGAGGCACACAAGTCCAAGGGTGTTGCCCACTTGTCAAGAAGAAGAACAAGTTCAGAGTCTGGCCAAATTAATAAGTCATCAGTTGATGCACTTCGGTCAAATAGCAACTCTGCTCCATCTTCTCAGGTTCATACTTCCTGTTCACTATTTCTATTTCTGCAAACTTGACTTCAAACATCTATTATGTAGGATCACATCTTTTTTCTTTAGTGGAAACATTGATGTGAGTGTTTGGGCATTATTGATGAACGTTTCTAACCTAGTGTTAGATATCGCTTTAACTTTTATTATTTGGAAGAATTTTTTGCATAATTTAGGAACTTGCAAGCTACTGCCATTTTCTTTGCTGCAAATGGATTTTACTTTTTAATGCATGATATGTTGTTAGCATTAAGAATTAGGTTGAGGATGTTCCCAATTTTTTGTGTCTGGACCATTTTCCTTACAATCATATTCTTTACCCGCAGTCCTTAATTTTCATATGATCCTAGGAATCCCTGGACCTTTTTCACCATCTGACACCTATTGTTAACTGTCTTTTTGTATAAGTAGGCTGTTGGAAGCTATCCTTGTCATTATAACAGGAATTGATAATTTGCATTTCAGAAAATAGCCCAAGTTAGGAAGGTGTAATTTTCACCCACTTCTGTGAGACAGACGCACATAATAATACCCTCCAATCATCATCTCTCCGACACGTCACTTTTTGATGGTTTCAGATGACAAATATAAAATTTGCTTCATTATGATGCAATTTGTCCAAAATATCGTAATGAAATCTCTGCTTTTTGTTAACTCTGAAATAGGCTTTTCGCTAGCTAACATTATTTGGATCCATGCAGAATAGTGAAACACCTTCAAAGATATTCCTCATCAACTGCTTGTGTGCCATCCAACAACCACTGTACGGACATGAGATTGCAGCTGACTATGTAAAAAAACTGGGAAAAATGATAGATAATCACATGCATGCTCTTGTGGCAAAAGAAGTTGATGGTATTCTAAGAAGATGCAGCTTGTCAAATAAGATGGCGCACTTCCGCAATTCAGTCAGCAATGAAGCTGGGGATACAGCTGTTGATGTGCCACTTGCACAGATAGAAGACACATCTCCAGCCTCCCTTTCAGAGTCTTTGAGGGCTTTCTTTGGGCTTATATTAGGAAGTGAGAGTTCCCTACCAGAATTTGAACAGATGCAGGTTCCAAAGTTGCGCTCTGAAGCTTGTCTTCTGTTGGCGAGGTCACTTGCTGAAGTTTATGAGCTCATATACACAGCTATTATGGATCCAAAGAACGGCTACACAGAACCCAAATCATTGGCAAGGCATCCACCTGATCAGATACGGACTATTTTAGGAATATGAAGATCGGTAGAATCAAATTTCATAATTTTTGTTTCGTTTTTTTTGTTTTTCTCAACATACTCGATCTAACAGATAAGTTATCATTACGGTTTGATATTTTTGTTGTATACACTAGTGTAGGTGATAGATGAGTTGTTTTTTGATATATTGCAATAATATATTCATCATCATATGTATCATGAAAATTTGATAGTGAACTTGTAACTCCTACATGTTCTGTTTTGTTCTTTATTGTATGCAAAATGACCTACGGATTCAAGAGTTATCGTTTACTGGATTTATTAAGGAGCCTAAGCCTTCCCCTCATTTTTACAGAAGTCTTGAAGTCTGTTTTACTTGTAGGATACTGAAAGCCGTTTATTGGATTCCTCGATTAGTTCACTGGAATCCATTCAATTATACATTTAAAGGACCTGGATATTTAGTCCTACACCATCTTGGCACTTGTGTAAATTTGAAGTCATACGCATGAGCAAGCTTTTTTGAACCAAAAGTTTCAGTTTCATGAATCGTGAGTTCTGACATTTCATGTTCCAACTACTTGGGATATGTTTCTTGTTTAAGAAATTCTTCAATAAACAACACATTGAATTACAGATCTGAGAAGGGCATGCAAATTCATAATTGCTGTTTTACACAAGTGCTGTCCTAGTTGCAATGCATTTGAAAGACAATAGAAAAAAATGTATGATATATAATCAAATCAAATATACGATTACCAAAAAAAAAAAAGAAGTGATTAGAGTGCACACAATAATATTTAAAATCCGTTACGATATGTCCAACAAGATGATGGTCTTTTTGCTCAATGTCTTTTACTCCGGATATAGGACCAGAAAAAATACATTAGAATTATGATAATTTTAATGTTTTTTCACAATTAATATCTAAATAAAACAAGGATGTCACAACAATTACAAGAGTCGATACAAAAGCAGCAAGAAAAGTAACATATGAAACTATACTGGTATGTGTCCTTGTACCAGAAGGTATTCTCCACAAAACAGTACCAGTATTAGATTCCACATGGAGAATACCAGGGGTGAATATGCAGCTTTGATTGCTTAAATTTCCTTCCATGTTGCAGTTTATCAATAAATCAGGGGTGCCAAATTCTATCTCTGAATAACCACTTTCACCTAAGCGCTGGAAAATAATGAAACTTTATAAAATCAGCTCAACTAAGCCTTAAACCCAAATTCACTGGGGTTGGCTAATAAAACTTTATGCACATTTATTTCAATTATTCAGTTGATGCAAAAATATAACATGCATAATTATATTAAAAAAAATAATAACATAGACCTCGGCACCTAGATTTGAAAAGTTGTATGCAGATTATGCATGCCCAATCAGGTTTTCATTAAAAGTTGTATGTAGATAGGTTGGAAATCAATGAAATGTTCAGCTTAATTTAAATTAATCACCACATAATTGCAGGCGAAAAATTATTTGCTATCGAAATTTCAGTGAAGAATCGACAAATGCAAATGCAAAATGTAAGAAAAAATTCTTAATATATATATAGACACACACACACACAAAAACATGCACCAATAAGGAAAATGGAAAACCATGAGCATGAAAAAAGGCTTCTACAAAAGATTCTAACAGGCAGATTAATGGGAGACGTGTTGGTGGTCGATGGAAAAGCTTATTCTCACTCTCTAATAGAACTAAACAAGCAACACAATTTAGAGCAATTTAAGAACACAATGTACAACTTACAGGATACCGTGCATGCAAAGGGAGATCTATGCTAATTTCCAGTTCATTTGTCTGTCCAAGCAAGATATTGGGACTGATATTTATGTGAACCTCAACAACAGATTGATTGGAAGCAACAGAAGGCAATTCCAAGTTTGTATCACCAAAAACAGCTACATCAGTAAAAACTACAATAAAGGAATAACACAGGTTAATTTTAGAGCAATGAAGCAGTAAGACCAAATTTTGAAGTAATCTAGTTGAAGAAAAATGTTGTATTACCACCATGCTGGAGAAGGTGTTGAAGCTCAAATGGGTCAGCAAAGACTCCATGGGGAAGTCTCTCCAAAATTATAACCTTACGAATGGTGACATTGGGTAGCTGAGATGTAGATTCTGACTGGAAATGAAATTTGAAACTTGAATACAGATGACGATGAGAACCTTCACCAATCAAAAGGAGATTTGGAACTGAAAATCCAAAAAAATCTTTTGGATTATCTGGCAGAAATTTGCATGAATAGCGAAGAAGTTCATCTGCTATGAAATCTTGAAATTTTGATTCAACAAAGCTCTCATATTTTTCAAAATAAGGTTCCACAATGTATTTCTTCCCACTAGAACTGCTAATCTCCAAGTCGATGGAAATAGAATTTGAATCGCACCTAGCCACCTGAAGATGAAAGATAACACATGCATATTGCAACTTGTTTGTATAAATGATGAAATTAACAATTTGGCTATGAGAAATGCTCTTTCTAGATTTTGATAAACTTCTCAACCATAGTAATCCTCAAAACAAGGAATACAAGCAAACAATGTCTTGGAAAACATGTCTAGAGCCAGAAAAATATGTAAAACAAACAATCAAGTTTCTTATTATGAGCTTAAGATTTTAACTTTTTTAGGCTGCTGCCATCCTAGTCAAAATGGTGAACTTCACATTTTTTTTATTATTTAAGCTTAGAGCTTTAGAAGAAATAACATCTTTAAGAGTATAAAGTTTTTACATAATCAGAACATTTAGCAGAATTGCAGATATCAATGTTATGAAAATTTCCAGAAGCTTTTAGCTCTCTTAATTATTGTTTTAGAAAAGTACCGGAGTTAGGTGATGTAAATGAGCCAAGCTTTTGGAAACGGAGGCTCGGCTCATTCAAAATCAGGAGAGCTCTTTTTTTTTTTTCAATCTCAAGATCGAGCTTGGGTTTTTTCCAATCAATGTGTTCACATTCGAACTAAGCTCGAGTTTATCTGACAAAAAGCTTGAAACAAATGGGTTTATTCCAACCATAACAGCAAAAACATATAAACTGAAATTAATGAAATACAACACTAAACATAACATTGTAGTTGTAACTCATCAAATTCATTTTAAGCACACTTGTTCATCAACTCAATCAGACTCGTAAAAAAGAGAAAAATATCAACCAATTAAATACAAAACCTGAAAAATCTTATTTCAAAAAACAACAAACAAACTTACACAAGGAGGTTGGTAACAGTGACAGCCGTGGTGCGGCGGTGGCCGCGGCTGAGAGGAACAAAGAACCCATAGAGGTGGTAGACAGAAAAAAAAAAAAAAAAAAAAAAAAGGCGGTGGTGGATATTTGATCCCAGTCATAGAAAGTGTCTATCGAATCTTGAAGGGAAAGAAGACCACGGAGCAGAAAAGGCAGAGGAGTGAGTGACAGCAGCAGCAAGCAGAGAAGACGCCAAATTTAGGATTAATTGCTATTTGCTCCCTCTCTTTTATTATATTACATTATTTGTATCTTAAATTGTAGTAATCCAATATTTTCCACCTTTTGCGTATTTATACCAAATTTTAAAATTTGGTAAAACTAATCCTATTAGAAAAAAAAAAAATTTGCTTGGTGCTTAGCGTGCTAGAGGTAATTCCTCAATAAATGAAATTAAATGTACCCGACTTCTAATCAAACTTTGAGTCCTTAGGATCCTTTACCACAATTCACCTAGATTCTAATGGATATGAATAAAAGAAATGGATAAGTACAAATAGGTACCCTGTGGTTTAAGAGTTTTAGTATCAGGGACCTGTGATTTTTTTTTTTGTGACACTTCAGTACTATGTGGTTTCATATTTATAGCACTTAGGTGACAAATTTTATTACAACTCATTATTTCTCTCTCCTCAAACATCCAAAAATTAAAATTTGAATACAATTTGATAGAGGAAAAAAAAAAAAGTCCATCCATGGTAATTTTAAGTGATAATAATAATAGAAAAAATTTAAATAATTTTTTTTAAAAATATTCTAAACATTATAAACAATGCCATTATTACTAAATTCTTATTAAAATTATAAGGATTTGATTAAAATTAAAAATCATACTTTTTAGATGCTGGAAGAGAGAGAAATTACAAGTTGTAATAAATTTTGTCACCTAAATACTACAAATATGAAATCACAAGGTACTGAAGTGTCACAAAAAAAACTACAAGTCCTCAATGGTAAAATACTTAAACTACATGGTACTTATTTGTACTTATCCCTAAAAGAAAATGACTTAATTAATGAGAGATATTGATTGAAAATAAGAGCTTTAATTAATATTGAATACAAGAGTTGAAGTAAAAAATTAAAGTTGTGTGTTTGTTGATGGGAGTTGATTTGTAAGTGGAATTATTCTCCCTTTGGGAGATCTTCGTTTCTGGTACTTATACTTGAATTCCAACGGTTCCTTCCATTTTTCTCGACCATGTCTTGCACGTTGGCATCCACTTGCCCTTACTTCTTTTAGTGCACCTTCGTGGGCAACGACTCTCAACTACTTTTCCACTTCCCTTGTGTTTTTTTATCGTGCTGTAACTCCTTCACAACTTTCCTAATTTTTTTGTTCATCATGGATCAATTTCAAATGGTCACTAGGACTTCATCATCGTTGGGCTAGGCTTGTCAATGGTTTGATGGGACAAAATTCATTAACAAACTAATGACTGCTCTTCACTTGAATGGGCCGAATCTTTTTTAATAGGCTTAAAAGCCCATTTGTAGAAATTTGGTGTCAACAATTGTCCCCTATACACATGAGTTGAACACGTTGGATATGTGTCCAATTCATATATATGTATTTTTTTTTTAATATTGACAAATGTACACCAAATGTCCCTTTTTCTATTCATAAAATGTTACTCTTTTCAAATTAGTTAGGCCATCCATTTTTACCCATTTAAACTCCTCATTTCATAGTTATGGCACATTCTCTTTTTTTCTTTTTTTTTCATTTATTTTTTTAATACTCAATAGTACCACTCTATCCCAACTCTTTCCTCATCAAATATATCTCTTTGAAATGAAACTAGGCACAACTTTCTCTATGTCGCCATTGCTAGCTACAACTCTTTCTCCCTTCTTTTTTTTTAAAGAAAAAAAATTCAAACACGTAAACTTCACAATATATTCTCCAGTAAGCATCGATTACATAATATATCAATTGGCAAGGGTCATACCATAGGGTCCAAAATTCCACCAAAAAAGTAATAAAAAATGGAAAATTCATGTTTTTTTGGGCATGACTTTTGGTTCTCGAGTAAAATGGCTTTTAGCCATTTTTGTCCAAAAATGAATTTTTTATTAAAAATTTTCTTATAATGCTCAGAGGCTTTTAGAAAGCTTTCTTTGGTAAATTCATCATTTTATTGCAACTAGGTTGAAGTTTGTGTTACTTCCCCCTTATTTCCCCTTGTTGTACCATTTGCTTCCCCTAATATTCTACCTGCTATTCATTTTTTCCTTTCTTCTTTGTGTAGCAACGAGACTTAATTAGCTACTTTTGTTATTGCAACGCATGTGTGAGAATGTTCTAATCTCTCCTATCTGTAAGTTTCTAAATGGGCGGCTCATTGTACTGAACAGAGAGCATTGGGCTTAGTTCCATTTGATTTGGATTTGGGTAATGGATTTATAATGAAAATGCTTGTTGTCTTTGATGCACTTTATTTTATTTTCCTACTTTGTACCACATGAATTTGCTTACTGTCCCGATGGAAAAAATGAAAAAGTTGCTTAATTAGCCTACTCTCACGTTTTTTGTATCAAATTATGGCCAAATGGCCATTGTTATTTTTACTTCCACTACTGCCATCTTTTCAAAACATCAACTTCATCACTGGAATAATGTTACAGCTCCACTTGTACATTCTTCTTTTCTTCAACTCTTACAAAATATTCTAGAAAGATAATTAAATATAAATAAAAACAAATGAAAAACTAAACAAGAAATAAACTAAATTCAAACTAAATATAAATAGTAATAAAACGAAATAGGAAATAAACTAAAATTGTAAAGATTTCCATCAAGTCTATCTTTATTTTACTATTAAATTTTGAAGCATAATTAACAGTTTACTTACATAAATTTAATAAATTAATTGTCAATAATAATTAAGATAAATAAAAGCAGGTGATAATTTTATTCAAGGTCATGGTGTCACCTAAGATTATTTTGATTTTTTTACCATTTTTTACATAGTGGGAAAGGATTTCTCCCCACCATTAATGCCCTTTTATTAACTATCTTTGCATATTTTTTTTCCAAAATAAAAATCCAATTGCACATATGAGTCAGTATTTTCTTATGAAAAAGAAAGTTAGTTAGCATTAAGCTCAAAAGAAAGAACATATAGAAATAGCTTACTGCCCATTGAGCCCATAAATACCTCCCTTTTTATGATAATCTTTGCAATGAAAGTTGAAGAAGCTTTTGTTGTAAGCTCTTCGTCTAGTCTTTCTTTTATAATCATTTTCAAAGGCTTCTTTAATACTCTTTCATTTGGTACTGAGATATTTCTATCTTTATTTTTCTTAAGTAAATGGCATGGTGCCCCCGAGTTTCCTACTCGAATAGTTTTACTTCCACTGAATTTTTTTTTACAGTTCCTTTCTTTCAATTTTTTGAGTCAGCTTTTGATATTTAGTAAGAGGCTTTAAAAGCTATTTGTTGTCTTTTGGTTACTCCTGTACTAAAAATTATTTTAGAATCCAAATTTTATAAACCTTTTACTTTTGCTCTACCTGCATCAAAAACTATGTAGGAATCCAAATTCTATGAACCTTTTAAGTATTTTGCATAAACCTATTCGAAAAAGGTTGGTGAACTTATTTATTTAATACCATAACCCTTAGTGCAATGGGTTTTAACTTAGCTCCATTGAAAATATCTTCAGTATCATAAGCCCTTAGCTGTGAGATATGAATGATATTAGGAAAACACTACTGAGGCAATATCGACTTGCCATTATGGTGGCCTTCAGGAACTACTTTGGTAAAACCAGCATTCTTCTGGGGTATACCTTTTCTTAGTGGCAACTCGAGGTTGATTTGAATTGCCATCTTCCTTTAGCTTAATAGAGGACCTGCCCCCTATTGACGTTAGCGCGTCGACTTGGCACTGATTTCGTTCACTATCCCTTTTTCCTTATTACAGGAAAACAAAGGGATAAGAGGGGAGCATTAAAAGAGCCGAAGGATGACTTAAAAAGCGCTTACAAGTTTAAAATCCAATTAAGAGAAAAGAGGAGTTAACACTCGATATTACCCGAGAAGTTATCCGGTTAGGGACTAGGCAAACTCGATCTCTTACTTGAAATCTGCCCATGGATAAGACATTGGGGTTTGAATATAATGTCAGCAAGAGTAGCCTCATATAACATGAGGCATCTTCATATAGCCTGGATACTGAGCATTATCGTTCCACTTATGTGACATGATGTTTATTTAGAATATGTATAATTGAGAACCAACTAATGCATGCGAATGCAAACACAGTATATCCTCACAAGCATTTAATAACAGTATATAAGATATATGAACATGGCATAAGATGGTATATAAGGCATATATACATGTAAACATGGCAATGTGATTTTGTAAAAAAAATGCATGTACATGGTAAAGTATAGTAAATAGCATGGTAAAAAGAAATGTACAATGGCAAAAATGTAAAGCATGGTGATTAGGGTATATTTTGTTATGTTTTAGGTAGGATATTTATGTTAATTTTGTGTTTAATTGTGTTAATTTATGTTTAGATAGGTTATTTATGCTTAATTTTTGTTTATAGGTCATTAATCAAGGTGGGATGTGGATCAATCGAAGATTAGGAGCAAATGAAGTCAATATTTAAAGCAATTATGAACACAGGCAACAACACAGCTGTGTGTCTGCCCATGTAATCCGCTTGAAGATTTGAATACCCTGAACACGGGTTGGGACACGCCCGTGTGTCAGGCTGTGTGATGCACTGTCGATTTCATATAATGAGAGACACGGCTCGGGATATGGCCGTAGGTGCCCGGATAATTCATATAAGGGATACACGGGCGTGTAGGCAATCTACATGGTCGTGTATACGGAAGAGAAAGGATAAGATTGAATTCTTTTAACCCTAATCTAGAGGGGATTGAAGGGGAACTATAAAAGGAATGAGAAAGCACGTAGAAAATGTAACGTACGTCATCGGGAAGTACTGTTCATGCATGGTGATTCACATGACATGTAGCATAGAGTTATTAGTTACATATTTAGGGCATGTGCATTTTTAGTAGTAAGGGTATTATTGTAGGAGAAGTTTGGACCTAGGTGTCAAAAATAGAAGTTGTGGATTATTGGAATAATTGTCCTAGAGTATTGGGGGTGTGTAGAGAGGGTTTTAGATATTTTATATATATATATATATATTGTTAATTATTATGAGATAAGTGGATATTTACTAGTTGGTGATCATTTATTATTAGAAGACTTTTAAGAGAGCTATTTGGCAATTTTTGATTGGTGGGAGTTGTGATGAATATCAAATTGTGTGTGTGTGTGTGTGTTGAGAGTGAAGAAACGTAGAAGGGAGAAGAGAAGAAGTGAGTGTGATTCTTGATTTTCCTTGGGAGATTTCATAATTCCATATTCATCTAGCATTGATTTGGGAAGCTTTAGAAGGTCTAGAAGCTATTGGGAACTTCATATTGGTAACCTTAGCATTTAATTTGGATTTTTGAATTAGGGTTGTTGGTTGCATAATTCAGGTTCTGTAAGCTCTATTCTATAGCCTTGTTGTTTTTGTTATATCTAGAGTTGTGATGCTCTAAATTGAGTGTGGTTTGATGTTCTGGAAACTTCAGGATGTCTACTACAACTATTATGTTGGAAGGGAAGCCAAATTCTGTAGTTTGAGGTGACTAATTCACCTTGACATTTTTGTGGTCACAGGGCAACTCTGTTTTCCCCGATTTTGCTTAGAAATGCATATTTAATTTCATGCATGTCCGAATAGATTGATTCTAATTGGAATTGTGAGTAGACTTATGTGGCTAGCTTCAGTTACAATTTCATTATTTTAGGACTTGTGTAGAATATTTGGGAGCATATTGAACCTAGAGGGTAGATTGGCTCTTGGATGCACTTAGTAGAATTAAGTGCTAGAGTTTTGTTTATTATGTGGTATTGATGTGTGGACATGGTGTAGGTGCTAACAAGGATAAAAGTGGGGCAAATCAGTAGGGAAGCCTTATTTTGAAGGAGTTGAAGCCCTTGAGTGAGTAGTTATTAATATAATGATATGTATGTTGGTTCTTTTGAATGTATGAAATATGATGCTATGTGTGACTTGCCATGAATTGTGATGTAGTATGAAATGAGAATATACATGATGTGAATTGAGCATGTTGTGGTGATTGAAATGTGACGTGCATGTATTATGAAGTGAGAAAGAATATGGAAATGTGATATCCGACATATTGTATATTGAATGAACATTGGTGAGGTAATGTGTGATGGTGAGGCTGAGACTGGTGTTAAGCCTTCACTGATTGTGAAATCTGGAACTGAGCTTGGAGGATAGTTCCAGTAGTGGTCACATTAAAAAGAATGAAAATGTGAGATGGGTAAGCTGAGCCTGGAGGATAGCTACCCGATATGTTATGTGAGAATGTGAGATTATGAGATTGGGACTGAGCCTGGTGGATAGTCCTAGTATGTGACCACTTGTGAGAAATGCGCATGTGAGGTGGTTCCGGCCGAATACCAAAAATATGATATGTGATTATTAATCAAATGTTGTGGATACGTTGGAATATATATATATCTCTTGTGAATCCAAGTATTGGTGTGTGTGTGTGAATTGTGCATGTTGAGCCTTGTTACTTCACATGAATGAGTTGAGTTACATGGA
>CATIWO010823076.1:0-10649 GCA_949673435.1 Macaranga tanarius | reverse complement strand
GGTACAATCATTCTACAAAGGAGTCAATCATGCAGTTAGAGTCAACATTGATGCAGCAGCTGGAGGTACTATCATGTCGAAGATACCGAAAGATGCCTTGGATCTCTTTTTTAGAAATGACTAATACACAAAGTTTGTGGTCTAATGAGAGGTTCATTACAAAGAAGGCTGGAGCCATAGAGGTGGACAGCTTAACTATGTTGAATGCAAAGCTTGACGCTCTGATAAAAAGGATGGACAAGGTGAATGTGAATGCAATGTCTACATTATCTTCCTCATGTGAACTATGCCAAGGAGGTCATCTTACAATAGAATGTCAAATGATACAAGAAATGTCTACTATAGAGGGTGTCAACTATGTGGGCAACTTCAAAGGACCTTAAAACCAAGTCTATGAGAATACCTACAATCCAAGTTGGAGGAATCATCCAAACTTCTTTTGGAGCAATCAAAGAAACAACCAGTGGAGACCACAAGCACCACCAAGATTTGGAGGACAAAATATGCAACAACCTCAACCTCAGTTTAACTAAGAAAAATGTTCATCCTCTGAAAGTTCAATGGAGAGCAAAATAGAGAAATTCATAGATGTGATGTCATTAAAGATGAGCCAGTAAGATGAAGCTCAAAAGAGGATGGAGCAAATGATCCGAAATCACTCTTCTTATATTCACAATCTAGAAGTGCAAATGGGGCAGCTAGCAAATTCCTTAGCAACAAGGAATCAAGGTGCATTACCGAGCAATACGGAGAAGAATCCAAAAGAACAAGTAAAGGCCATCACCTTGATTAGTGGTACAAAGATCCAAACCCCTAAAGTAATAGTAGAGTATGAAGAAAAGAAGAATAAAAGAGAGAAAGAACAGGATGATGAAAGGGATGAGACTCCAGAAGAACCAGAAGTGAAGGAAGAGAACAAAAATAAAGCCAAGCCGAAAGCACCACCAATTCAACCTTATGAACCTCCAGTACCATATCCACAAAGGTTGAAGAAAAAGGAGTATGACCAGCAGTTTATAAAGTTTTTGGAAAGATTCAAGACACTCCACATCAACATGCCTTTTGTGGAATGTCTAGCTCAGATGCCAAAGTATGCAAAGTTCTTGAATGAGCTGATTTCCAACAAGAAGAAGTTATAGGAGTTTGAAACAGTCACACTTACAAAGGAGTATAGTACCAACATCTCAAATAAACTTCCTTTAAAAAGAAGTAACCAGGGAGTCTTACTATTCCATGTTCTGTTGGGAATCTATCATTTCAAAAATCTTTATGTGATTCAGGTGCTTCTATTAATCTTATGCCTTTATCTATTTACAGAAAATTAGGACTTGGAGAATCAAGACCAATAAACATTCATCTACAACTGGCAGATAGGACAGTAAAAGAATCAAAAGGAATAGTGGAAGATGTGCTAGTAAGGGCTGAAAAGTTCATTTTTCCAATGGACTTTATCATTCTTGACTTTGAGGAAGATGAAGACGTCCCCTTGTTTCTTGGTATGCCTTTCCTCTACACTGCCAAGGAAATCATTGACGGTTATAATGGAACACTAACTCTAAGAGTAGGTGAGAAAAGTTGTAAGTTCAACATCTATCAAGGTATGAAACATTCTTCTAAAAGTGATTTGTGCTTTAGAGTTGATGTGTTGGATGAATGTGTGATTGAAGTCCAATGAAGGAGGTTGGCAAATTATGATGAATTAGAGTATATTGAGAAGTGTATGCAGGTACAAACCTCCCAAGATGAAGATTACCTTAAACACCAAACTTCCTTTTCCCAAATCCAATTACCAAACACTGAACGTACACCACCCTCAACCATAAAACCACTGAATGTAGATTTAAAACTCTTACCTCAACATTTGAGGTAAACTTTTCTTGGAGAGAACCAAACTTTACCTGTGATCATATCCTCTAAACTCACCCAAGACCAAGAAGAATTGCTTGTGAGGATGCTCAAGAGGAGAATAAGAGCAATTGGTTAGCAAATTTCAGATATAAGAGGGATAAGTCCATCTTATTGCATGCACAAAATTCTAATGGAAGATGGATACAAACCAACCATTAAAAGACAAAGGAGGCTCAATCCAAACATGCAAGAAGTGGTGAAGAAAGAGGTGGTCAAGCTATTCGATGCTGAAATTACCCAATCTCAGACAGTTCATGGGTAAGTCCTATCCAGTGTGTACCAAAGAAAGGAGGAATGACTGTAGTAGAAAATAAAGAAGGTAAGCATATCTCTACAAGAATAGTGACTGGATGGAGAATGTGCATTGACTACAAGAAGCTGAATTCGGCTACTAGAAAGGATCACTTTCCACTACCATTCATTGATCAGATGTTGGAGAGGATAGCAGGACATGCCTTCCACTGTTTCTTAGATGGTTATTCGGGCTATAATCAAATAGCTATTGCTCCAGAAGATCAAGAGAAAATGACATTCACATGTCCCTATGGCACATTTGCTTATAGAAGAATGCCATTTGGATTGTATAATGCTCCAGTAACCTTCCAAAGGTGCATGATGGCTATATTCTCAGACTTGGTAGAAGAAATTATAGATGTATTCATGGATGACTTCTCGGTCTATGGGAGCTCATTTGAAGGATGCTTGGAGAATTTGGAGCAAGTTCTTACACGGTGTGAAGAGATAAATTTGGTGCTAAATTGAGAAAAATGTCATTTTATGGTGGAGGATGGAATCATTCTTGGGCATAAAATTTCAGCACAAGGTATTGAAGTGGACAAAGCAAAAGTGGAGACCATTGAAAAGCTCCAATACCCAATAAATGTCAAAGGAATTCAAATTTTCCTAGGCCATGCAGGATTCTATCGGCGGTTTATCCAGGATTTTTCAAAAATTTCTAAACCTCTTTGTAAATTACTTGAGAAAGATTTTCCTTTTAACTTTACTAATGATTGTAAATTGGCTTTTGATAGGTCGAAAGAAGCATTGATATCGGCTCCTATAGTTGTTTCACTAGATTGGAATCTTCCTTTTGAATTAATGTGTAATGCAAGTGATCATGCAATAGGAGCTGTACTTGGCTAAAAAAAGGAGAATAAACTTCATGTCATCTACTATGCAAGTTGAACTTTGAATGATGCACAACTTAACTATGCCACAGTCGAGAAAAAGATGCTATTAGTAATTTTTGCTTTTAGTAAATTTTAATCTTATTTACTTGGTTCTAAAGTTGTTATGTATACATATCACGCAATATTGAAGTACCTCTTGAACAAGAAGGACTCAAAGCCAAGGCTTATACGATGGGTGCTGCTGTTGCAAGAGTTCGACATTGAAATTAAAGATAAGAAGGGATCAGAGAATGTAGTAGCTGATTATCTCTCAAGATTGGAGCTAGAGCAAGAAGACAATGAGGAGGAAGAGCCTATCCAAGAGCTATTTCCAGATGAGATGTTGTTAGCAATCTGAAGTCTAAAAGCTCCATGGTTTGCAGACATAGCAAATTTCATTTTGAGTGGGAAGCTCCCAGAAGAATTCAATAGTCAATAGAGGAAGAAGCTCATCTATAATTCCAAGTAATATTTGTGGGATGAGCCATACCTCTAAAAGCTATGCAGTGATGGAATGATAAGAAGATATGTAGGAGAGGAAAAGACTGGTTCAATTTTGTAACATTGCCATGGGATGATAAATGATGGTCATTTTAGTCCACAGAGAACTGCTGCAAAGGTTCTTGAAGCAGGATTCTTTTGGCCTACACTTTTTCATGATGCAAGGAAGTTTGTACTTAGTTGTGATGCATGTCAAAGGAGTGGCAACATTTCCAAAAAGGATGAAATGCTCCAATCGGGAATTCTTGAGGTAGAAATATTTGATGTGTGGGGAATAGATTTCATAGGGCCATTTATTATTTCAGATGAAAATAAGTACATACTTGTTTGTGTGGATTATGTATCCAAGTGGGTGGAAGCTCAAGCATGTGCAATGAATGATGCAAGAGTAGTTTGTAAATTTTTATAAAGACTCTTTGCTAGGTTTGGGATACCTCGAGCTATCATAAGTGTTGAAGGAACATACTTATATAATAGAAATATGGAGGCATTACTAGCTCGCTATGGGGTAAAATACAAGATAGCTACTCTATACCATCCCCAAACAAGTGGACAAGTGGAAGTAAGCAACAGAGAATTGAAGAAGATTCTTGAAAGAATAGTGAGCAAGTCGAGAAAGGAATGGGCAAGAAAGTTGGATGATGCTTTATAGGCATACTAAACAGCTTATAAGACACCTATTGGAATGTCTCCATATAGGTTGGTCTATGGAAAAGCTTGTCATCTTCCTGTAGAGATCGAGCATAAGGCTTACTGGGCAATAAAGGCTTTGAATTATGATTGCAAGAAAGCAGCTGAAAAGAGACTTCTGCAATTAAGTGAATTGGAGGAATTAAGAGAAATGACATATGAAAACTCCAGGATTTATAAAGAACATACAAAGAAGTGGCATAATGCTGAGGTAAAAATAAAGAGTTTTCAAGAAATAGACCAAGTGTTGCTATTTAACTCCAGACTCAGATTATTTCTAGAGAAGCTCAAGAGTAAATGGTCGGGACTATTTGTAGTAAGCCATGTCTACTCCTATGGAGCTGTAGAAGTTTACAACACTAGAAGAGAGAAGTTCAAAGTCAATGGGCAAAGACTGAAGATCTACAATGGAGGTATATAGGAGAATTCTCTCCAATTGGCCTTTTTGGCCGATTCAACGCTCTAAAGATCATGATGGTCTAAACTTATAGACCTAAAAGAGCACTTCTTGGGGGCTCAACCAAGTTTTCATTTTCATTTTTCTTATTAATTCTTTTAGTTTTTAGTTTTACAAATTCTAATCACAAGTTCTTTAACTTTATTCTTTAGAAAAGAAGCATAGAAGGATGTTTGGGGATTACAAGAGAAGGAAAGCTAAAGGATGAGAGGTAAGTATTTTTGATGTAGGAATAAAATTATCATTGTTACATGTGAATTTGGGTGATTTTTAATGTGTTTTGCATGAATTTCCATATGGCGCACCTTGTTGCGCACCCATGTGCTTTGGTTTAGCAAAAAGAAGTAAGAAAATGCGCAGGAAGCAGGCATGGCCATGCCACATTCGAGCATAGCCGTGCCTACTTAAAAATGGGACAGTCAAAAAAGCTAGAAGCAGGCACAACCATGCTAAAATCGAGCACAACCATGCCACCTGTAGGTTCAACACACGTTGCACTTTTTCTTCAAATTTTAAATGAGTCAAACTCCAATTCATAAACCCCCATATTTTCCCACTACCCACAAGTTTCAAAACCTTTCTTATCTTCCTAGACTTAGGGTTTATTAACTTTGAATGCTTTTTTAAATTTCCAAATTCTTTTTCGAATTCCCAAACTCTTTTGCATTTCCCCAAGCTCTTTAATCAATTCCAACACCTTTTCCTCTTCCCAATTCATAATTCACTCTTTTCAATTCCATACCCCTTTCTATATAAACCACCCTTCCATTCTTTTCTCTACATACTTTCAACTCATCCTTTCATCTTCCTCTCACATTACTCAAGCATAATTTCTTCCTCTTTCACCTTCTTTCAACACTTTCAATATTTTCTTCTTCACTTTCCTCTCAAATCTGAATTTGTAAATCACACTATGGAAAGGGAACCTAGAAAGAAGACGGTTGCACAAAGAAGACCAAGAAGACATGGGGGAAGCTCAAGTAATCCAAGCCAACAAGAGGAATGAATGGTAAGACATTTTCCCCCTACTATTAGATTCGGGCATAAGGGGTGAAGGAATAAATTTGATCAATTGATGGCTAGAAATTTTGTTCCCATAAAATATTTGAGTGTGTCCACCCTTTAAAGAGCGGGTTTATTAGATGAGGTAAACATATATGTCTCTAAGTTAGGTTGAGTAGCTTTTACGATGATAAAACACCCTATATATGTTGTGCCTATATGTGAATTTCTATCATCCTTCCAATTTGATGAAAATGATGGCATATTGAACTTTAGACTGGGCAACCAAGATCACACCATTGGTCTCTTTGAACTCAATGATGTTTTTCATTTCCCAAAAGACCAAGATGTAAATGTTGATTATGATAGAGATGTATTTTAGAGGGAAATTACCGGTCAAAGACATGTCTTCTATCAACCTCGGTTAGCCAAGGAGTCTAAAATTCGTTCCCATATTTTAAGATACCTTTATCGAGTCATATCACATTCATTATTTCCTAGGAATGAGGGGGATTCCGTAGTCACTACTGTGGAGCTAAACGTCTTATATTGCATGGTAAATAATATTAAATTGGATGTATGTCATGTGATCGCCTCTAAATTCAAAGATGTAGTAACCAAATGAGCGGGGGAAATCAAGATAGGTGGCTTGGTTCTTAGCATTATAAATTATGTGGGTTTTGATATTGATAATATGCCTTTTGACAAGCTTCCAGGTCCTTCTCTAATTAATCTTCAAATGATGAAGGTCATGGGTATGGTTGAGATAGGACACATGAGGGTGCCTATACTCATTGGTGCTCAACAAACAAGTAAATCAAGAGGAAGAAGAAGAAAAAAGTGAATTGCAATAAGTGATGGGTCGCCTTGATACTTTAGAGCTCCAAGTGGGTGTCATTGACTTTAATGTGGGAGAGCTCACTTCCATGGCACATGAGATTCGACACAATGTCACCATGCTAAATCAAAATCTCTTGGCCTACTTTCAAAGTCAAAACTTCTTTCCACCTTCATTCCCTCCGCATGATCAAGGACCATATCAATGAAGATTTAAGAAGTTGTGATTGGACATTTGTGTTTTGTGTTTGTTTTCTTTATATTGTGTTTTATGTTTGCTTTAGTATTGTGTTTGTTTTAGTATTGAGTTTGCTTTATGTTTTGTGTTTGCTTTTATGTACTTTATTTTGTTTACAGTATTTGTACTTTACATTTACTTTATTTAATGTCATGTGAAGTGATTTGGTTGTGTTAATTCCTTTCCCTTTCATTTACATTGTGCAACATATAGGTAATGAAGTTGGTTTAAAGCTTTATAAGATAGAAATTCTTACTTAAATGTGCCAGGTTATGAATTCAGGCACGGCCATGCTCGAAAGTGGCATGGCTGTGCATGTTACAAAGTGTCCTAGGAAGACGAATTCAGAATCAGGCACGACCGTGCCACTTTCAAGCACAACTGTGCCATTTGGTCCAGTCCTAATGAGCATAAAGCAGGCACGGCCATGCTAAAATCGTGCACGGCCGTGCCACCTGATGGTCACACATATCTGAATTTTTTCCTAGTTTTATGCATTGAGGACATTATGTGGTTTAAGTGTGGGGGAGGAAAAATAAAATTTTTCAAGTTAAATTTTGTTTATTTTAATGTCTTTAGGATTTTTTATTCAAGTAGGATAGTAGTTATTATCTTTCAATAAAATACATCTTTTCAATAAAGGATTAAAAGATAGTTATTTAGTCCTTATAAACTTAGGTTGTTTAGTCCTTGTGAACTTAAAATTTTGTTCTTTTATTTATAGATATAGGACTATTTTTAATTCTCAGAACTTCTACATTCTCTACACTTTTTCTCTCTGCATTCATATTCTCTATAATTCTTTTTCCTACTACCTAATGAATTCAATGAGCATGTCTAGCAATAGCCAAAAGTCCAATGCAAAAGGAAAGATACCAATAGAGATAAAACCTAGACCAACAGATCTCAAGGAGGAGTATAATGCTTTCTTCCCTATTTTCTCAGATAAAGAAGGTAAGATATTCTCTTCTCTCAGTAAAAGAAACATATGTATGCCTAAATACTTTGATGATCAACTTTTGAAAGATATTGGAATGCATAATTTTGTGAATATATTGTGCAAAAGGCTAGGCTGGTTTAAGATAAAAATAGTGAAATATAATATGTTTTATGAATTGACCGTTGAATTCTACACCATTTTGAAAATCAAAGATTAAGAATAGAGAATTTTTTCGTGTAGATTCTTTGGAAAAGAATATGAGTTTGATTATGATCTCATGACTGAAATTTTTAGTTTTTCTGATGGAGGTATTTGTTACCCTCCCCCTGAATTTAACATGATTGGGTTTGGGCTGAAATTACTAAAGAAGATAGAATAAGTCATAGAGATACTATGGTTAGTGGTATAATTGATAGTCACTCATATTTATTGATGCACAAATTCATAGCACATACCATTTGTGGTAGGAATGAGAGTACAAAGGTTATGCCTGATGAACTATTCTTGATGTGATGCATGGCTACTAATTGTAGGGTGAATAGTGCATATCTTGTATTTCATTCTATGTGGCGTGTTGTGCAGGGATGAAAAGCACTGATGTCTATGGGCCACATTATCATGGGCCTGGCCATACACTTTGTACTAAGGAAGCTCACCATTCTTGTACCATTGGAACATCAAATCTTTGATAAGGGTTTTCTGGTCAGAGCTGAGATTATCACAGACTTTGGAAGGCAAAAAGAGACAGACGATAGAAGATGCTACCACCTACGTCAAACCGCTTTAAGACATGGAGATGTCCCTATACCTAAGGTGGTAGAGAACTTTGATGACGTTAGTAAAGAGGAAGAAGAAAATGTCAAACCTTAAGTAGCTCATGAGAATGAAAAGGAAAATAAAAAGGATGGTAAAGCCAAGGCAAAGAAAAAGAATAGAGCAACAAAAAGAAAAAGATTTGAGGATAGCATTGAAAGAGTTGAAAAGAAGATAGAGGATGTGGTGAATCGAACTGATCAAAGGCTTGGTACTATGATGATGGATGTGATCACCAAGTTTGAAGTTAATGAGACCCTAAAAGATGCAAGGATAGAAAATCTGATAGCTAAAGTAAAGGAGCTGAAGTAATTGATCTCTCAAAGCAAAGGGACTAGGGTATCAACGGAGCCTTCTGTTGAGATCATTGTTCCTGCGACTTCATCTTCGAATGCATCTGACTAGGGGAGTTTTCTTTCCCTTTTATTTTTCTATTTTTATTTTTATTTTGTATTTTGTATTTTAGTTTATTGTTGCATGAATAAGAGACCTTTCACTTGAGTTTTTGAGCCTATTTGTGCTAAGAGTTAGTATCATTAGGTGTATTTTTCTTGAGTAATTATGTTAAACTCCTTTTAATGCTTGGTTTAGATTGTTAAGTTAGAGGAATAACTTGTGATTAAGAATTTTTAAATTTTAATGAACTTAATGCCTACTCCTTCATTGAATGATTGAAATAGTATGTTTGATAATTGAGAAAGATGTTGTAGGGACTTAAATATAGTTCATGTATGCATTGGCACTATATCTAAAAATAAATAAAGTAAGTAAATAAGTTTTTTAAGCGAGATGGAACGTAAAACGCACTCATGCATTACTCCAATACTCTATAAAGGGTATGAGTATCCAAAGGACTTTATTGAGATATCTACATTGAGTAATATGGAAATGTGGGGGATACTACAATAGAGAAATTATAAGGAATAAATTATATGCCTTTTAAGTGCTATTAATGAAAGAACTATTTGAATATTAGTGTTTCATGCCTATTATCTTGGTTGTTAATCATGCTATTTCATGAATTCAAAGAGGAAGTTTGCTCTTCACTTGGTAATTGTTATGTTCTTGGTTATAAGTTATTGTTTTGATTTTCAGTTTTTAAACCTTGTATTAAAGGGAGAGTAGGATTGTTACTCAAGTTAAGAACTACTCATGATGTTAGTTCTTTGTATGAATAGGTTGTTCTCTTATTTTTGCTCGAGGACAAGCAAAGGCTCAAGTGTGGGGGTATTTGATGAGTGTGAAAAACACTTGTTTTAAGTACTCTATTTTATTGCATCTTAGGCTTAGTAGTTGCATTATTAGTTAGTTTTTAGTTAATTCAGTTAGTTTTTTATTTTGTCTTAATTGTTAGGATTTAGTTATTTTTAGATAATTTCTTTTGAATTTTGTTTTGTAGGATACATTGGGATAAAGATTGGATCAATTCTCGAAGTTTGGATAGGCTAAAGACTCACGATAAAGAGTTATCTACGTTGGGGATGTGCATGGCCGTGCTTGATTGTTGCATGGCCGTGCCTGAAAGTTAATTTTGGCATATTATAGAGTGGCACGGCCGTGCCAAAATCGAGCACGACTGTGCAAGACACAAGGCTCAGTAATATATTGTTTCTTATGTAGCCATGCCATTTTCTTGCGTACCCATGCCTGATTTATGTGGCGGCCCACGAGATAATAGTTTTTAGCTGAAGTTTAGAAAGAAAAGAACTTATCTCTTAGTTTTTTATTAGATAGAGTTTGAGAGGGGTTAGATTACCTTTCTCACTAGGTCTTTAGGTCTATAAATAGGGCCATTTCATTTTCATTTAAGGGTTGTTCCTATTTTTAAGTTGTTCTTAGTTATAAGTTGTTTTTGTTCTAGAACCTATTCTTGTTCTTATTTTTATTTAATTCAGAATACATTTTCATTAGTTTCATTCATAGTAGAGGTGATACTTGGCTTGAAGTTATAAAAGCAAGGATTCCTGACATCATTTGAAAGGGGTTTTTCTTGTATCACTCTTTTATTTAATTGTTATTATGTTGAGATTGGTTTTCATTTCTTGTTTGTTTGCTTTTCTCTTTAATATGAGTAGCTAGATCTTTTCTAGGGTT
>CATIWO010822902.1:0-11389 GCA_949673435.1 Macaranga tanarius | reverse complement strand
GTACTGAAACTCTTTCAGCATGTTATGTTTGTACTGGCCAGTAACTCATTCATTAAGAATAAACTTAGATAGGAGTAGGATCTTAACCCAGTTCACTCTAGGCAATGAATCCCATCTTGGACAAACACTCATCCCTACATTCAATCGACTAGAGCCACCACACGCCATATACCCATACATGGCTAGCATAGGTATGTAAGCAGTAACAAACTCTAACCACTTAAATGTGGATGACCATGATGCCTCAGGTCAAAGGACTATATGCACCATTATAATCTAGATAGTGATTGTTGACTATAGGATAATATCCTCACAATCATATATCTAACATCACGTTCGATCCACTCAACACTTGAGTATCCACATGTCTATTATGATATCTCATATCAAGTAGCATGAGACTTACTACCTCCCACTATTAGTATCTCATACTAATCAAGGAAAATAGACATATGTGATAGTCAAATTAATATTAACCAAATATTAATTTATCGACTATGAACAGTTTTATAGCATATGTACTAAATAAATATGTCACTCATATTATCAACTCTTGATAATACATTTATTTAATATATTGACAATGGAATAACATTCAAATAAATAAACACTTTATCTAAATGAACATTTTATTGCCATTTGGGATAATATACAATGTCATAATACAAGATTGCCTCTAGGGCATATCACTATACTAACAGTACTTGAGACTGCTCTTGCTGACTCAACAATGAATATACACGACTCGTCAAAGAGGGACAGTGGAATGCATGGTGTTGGCTTGGCAAGTCCTTGCTGAGTCGTACCTGCAACCATCCTTGCTGACTCAAGCCAATTCTTGCACGACTCGGCAAGCTTATAGGGGACAGTAATTTGTGCCGAGTCAATCCTGACTCGGCACTGCACCTTTTTAGCACACATTTTCTATATATTCACTTATTTGAAGAGGCACGAAAATGGGATGTAAAGACACCTATAAATACATGAGTTTGGCTCAGTTTTTGGAGAGGAAAAATCATTTAGTTTGATAAAAATATTATTACAAAACGTTAGTATTAATTTATTAAGAGGAAATCAAAGACAAAAAGAATATTTAGCTGAGAAGATTCAAGGAAGACACATTTGACATCAAATGAATTGTAGAAGAAGTAGTGAGGGGTTTATTCATTCAATCTTTTCCTCTTATTTTGATATGTATTTATTTGATGTTATTTATTCTTCCTTATTCTTCTTTAATTAGTAATATGTATAATGGCTAAGTCTTTGTGTGTAGAATTACAATGATGAATTAATTTAAGAACTACGTTACTTTATCTCTTATTAATTTCGGTTGATATTTGAATTATGTTTTGCATTGTATTATATATATTTGATCACTATATATAACTGGTTAATCAATTATTTACAATGAGAATTGGGATAATTGGTCGGTGTATAATTGAAATTACTTAAAGGTTAAAATGAAATTTAGAGATAATAAATTCACTTTAAGGGAATAACAAAATTAGTATAGAACTTATTGGTTTTTATTTATCTCTGCAAATCCATGAGAATGATTGTGGACTCTAAGTAAAAATACCCTTGATTGACAATGAGAATTGGCTTTAAGGACCATTGATTAATTTCTCCAATCAACACATGTTATTTATATGATTATTTATTTTTACAAGTTCTTAATTAATTCTGATTTGTTGTTCTCACGTACATTGGTTTAGTTTTTGTTAATTTAACCAATTTAATTAAATATTTAGTAGTTTAATGATTTTAGTTTAAGTAGAATTAATTAACATCTTTTTAATATCATTTGCCTATCCAACCTATTATATACTCGGTTAATATAAAATTTACTCTGAATTCCCTAGTGTTCGACACCCTATTTACTCTATGCTAAGTCTTAGAGACTAGGGTGTTAATTTGACTCGTAACATCGAGTTGAACCATATAACAGGAATAGTGTATGAAGGGAAGATTATTGATAGACTACATTCAATGTTTCTATTGTACACTAGTTAACCTATTATGAGTGCCATAAGTGGTGCATATATAATAGTGGACATAGAATATTTCTAAGAGATTAAGAGGTAGCAGTGAATGTAAAGAAGTAATCTGGGGTAAGGCATATGTCAAGATAAAGAATCTACTATCGAGACGCTATATATCTTTAACAAGTGTATAGCATACATGCTCTCGTTATATGCTGGTCACATGATCGATTTATCAGTATGAATGGAATAAAAACTAAATATGTTCAGTCATGTGCGAGTGGGAGATGTTAGATAACATATACCCATGACTTAATCTGTTTAAGTTTTGGATTGGGTGTAAAAGACTCCTAATAGAAGTCTACTTACTACTCTTTTGTAGAGTATGGGTTTTATGTTTAATATACGTAACACAACCCAACAACCCAAAAAGAAAAAAATCCAAAAGAAAAAAAAAACAAACAAACTTAGAACATAGAAATCTCTCTGCACAGAAAAATACTCTGTGTATTTTTCCTCTCCCTATACACCAAAAATACTCGGTGTATTTTTTTCCATTTTAGATCATTCCATTGATATTTAGATTGTGAAGATATAGCCTTTTCTCTGGTAGTAAAGGCTCCGATCAACATATTTACCACAGTTTCCACTGCAGGAGAAAAGGATCAGTAATCTGTATCTCTTTGTGATTTATTATTCTTCCTTCTTTTTCTTTCAGTTAAAATGTTAAATTATATGTAATGGAATTTTCCTTTCATGCATTCTTTATATATATATATATATATATATATATATATATATATATATATATATATATTTGTAACATTTTAATTCAAGTTCATTAATTTATTTATTAGTTAGTATTTTTTTATTTTTTAATGAGTTCTAAAGTAAATTTTTTTTATTTAATTGTTACTAATAAATATAAATTTAATCCATAATATAAATTCCTGAACCGTACCGAACCATACCGATCCATTCCGAAAGAACCGAATTCCCATACCGAACCATACCAAAAAATGGTATGGCACGGTATTCCCGTACCGAAAAATAGTACTGATACTGGAGATTTTATTTTTAAAATCTCCAAAATTTGGTACGGCACTGGAGATTTTTTTTCCCCAGATTTTCCCGACCCGTGCTCACCCCTGCTTCATTCCATAGAGTTAATTAATCATAAATTGATTTTTTTTATTTTTAATTGAGTCTGATTGCAAGAGTATCAATAAAACTTTCACAACTAAGAGAAATATAAAATCTATAAAGGATAATCACCAAAATCCCATAAAAAGTATTAATAATTCCATAAAAGAAAATTTCAAAATTTCCAAAAAAAATATATATATGAGAGATATGTGTTTATTAGATATAAAGAACACAAAGAAAGCAAAAGAAATATAAAAAACAATGAGAGACCATCATCGATCTACAAGATGATCGATGATGGCCAAAAATGAATTATAAAAAAATTTATAAATAAAAGAGAGAAGATACTGTTAGGGTTCTTCCTATTATTCCATCATGATTAAAAATCAAGTTAACATAATATTTTCAGTTAAAATTTTATCACATTTCAATAATTTTTATTTTTTATATTAAATTGAAAATATTTTTTATTTTAATTTACATCTTCTCTATTTTTTAAAAATTAGAGTATGTATTATTTTAAAAATAAAAGCTTTAGAGAAAAGATTAAAAATAAAAAAGAAACCTATATATAATATATAAAAGTTAGGGATATAAATTTTGCCATGTGGCAATTTTGCTCTTAACCATTTTTTTCTTCAATTTTTATATTTAACTTAACTTTTTTAACTTCATAATATATTAATGAGTGAAAAGACCCTAGAGGGAGAGTGAATAGAGCTATTTGATATTTGGGTGAAATTAAGAGGGTTTAAGAAAGTTTCAAAAAAAAAAAAAAGAGGGTTTAAGAAGATAATGAAAAGAAAAAAACTTAAGAGAAAGGATAAGAAAACAAACACAATGCATAAAAGGGACTTAAAAAGTTCGGATTATCAATTAATCCTACGTCTCCACCTAACTTATCCCCAAGTTAGAATTTTTAAACCCCACACTAATCTATTAATGAGATTGATTACAACTGAAAAAGTTTTTCAAGGCTTAATTCAAATCTTTACAACAATTGAGTTTTTCTTAGCTAAAATCAAACCAAAACCAATACTTAAGTTTTTAGTGGCTAACACTTAAACCAACGCTAGAATTAATGCTCACTTCCCTTAATTGTTACCCAAGAATTAAGAAGAAAAGAGATCATAATCCTAATCACAATCCCAACACTCTATAATTGTAGTACAATAGAAGAATTTTAAAGAATAATTAAAAAGAGTATGATAATTGCTAAGAATAAATACTTCAACCAATTCTTCTAACCTCTTAAATGAAGTTTAAGGTCTTGTATTTATAGTTGTAAATGAAAAACAAAAGTTGTTAGGAAGCATTAAATTCATCAAAAAATACTTCAAGCTTTATTTAATATGATTTTAGCTTTTTGTTTTTACAAAATTGTGCCTGTTTAGGATCATGAGTGTACCCTCAGGTGTATGACATTCGAAAAATGACCATCGGAAGCAAAATTTTCCTGTTGGAGGTATGTCACGATCATGATCCTACCCTCTAGTTCGTGACTAGACATGTTACGATCGTGAGGGTTGGATCTTGAGTATGGCAGCCTTTCTTTTGCTCAAAAGCTTCAATTGTCCATTACAATTCTACCACCCTCAGGATCGTGAGTGTGCCCTCAAGATCATGAGGGTAGTCAGCACCAGATCAAAATCACATATTTTAACTTCAATCAAATTCATATGAGTTATGATCATCCATGAGCCAATTAAGGACATTTGTAAGGACCCTTAAGGGCTTCAGTTAAGCTTTAAATCAACTTCTAATGTTTACTTTATTAATGACTTTAATCTAATTTATAATTACATTTAAACAAACATATTAGTAATTTAAAGGTTGCTTGTTAAAGTTAAAACAGGATGAATTATCAATTAATCACACAAATGTTCAACAATCTCCCTCTTTTTGACTTTGATAAATAATTTTGAATAAAAGACAATAAATTTTCAAAGTGCAAGTGTGTATTGATTATAAGTTGCTCCCCCTCAAACATACATTAAGGCATTTTGTTTTAACTCCCCCTTAATATATGCTTGAGTGTACATTAAGAGCTTAACCAATGTAATATCATATAAGGCATTAATAGAAATTAGGGATAAATATAATTTTGTACCATATGATTTCACATTTTGATAAAATTAGTCCTATAGTTTTTAATATTATAATACCCTTCTAACAATTATTTTACATTTTTAATATTAGTCCCATAGGTTTTTAATATTAGTCTTATAGTTTTTAATATTAGTCCCATAGGTTTCATAATTTTTTACATTTTAATACCCTTCTAATAATTATTATTTAAAATATGTACTTTAATGTTAAAATAATATAGATTTTTAATATTATATTATATAATGAGTGATATATCATTCAACTAAATACAATAAACTCACAATAAATTAAGATTTAGATGTATTTTTAATTTTCTTATGAATAAAAAGAAATAATTTTTAAAATAAATTTATAATATATTTAAAAGTAACTAATTAGTTAAATATATCATAGATAATATAGAGAATAAATTTGTCATTGAAATTTAATATTATATTAATGTTTTCTTATAAAATAATAATGATATTAGTAAGAAGGGTACTAAAATATAAAAAAAATGAAATACAGGGTACTTAAATATCAAAAAAAATTATAGGACTAATTTTGTTAAAAGACGAAACCACAGGATTCAAAATTGTAATTATCCCTAGAAATTATATATCATGGTATATTGAAGCATTCAAATAGACTTTTCATTTATTTAAGGCATGTAGCACATATAATTTCACATACATTTTCATTAGCGCATACAATTTCATTCAAAAAGCTTTTATTCAAAGCTTATATTACTCCCCCTTTTGTTAAAGGAAAAAAAGGTTAAAAAGAAAGAGATATAATGATTTGCATTGATGAGATAACTAATACAAGAGCATAGCAAAACATAAGAAGGAAACAAATATAACAATATAAGCATAATAAACATTAACATGGAGAGATGTAGTCCATAAGATCCTAAAATGAGAATGCAAGATGAAAAATATAAAAAAAACATGAATGAAATGCATGAAAATTATAATGGATGAAGGCTTAAGGTAGCTAAGCTTGATCATCTTCACCATCATCATAGCCTTGATCATCATTTCCTCTTTTCTATTGAGGTGGTGGATAAGAGAAAAGGGTATATTGACACTCATATCCTTGCCTATCATATAGACAATGCACATCATATTGAAGATGGGCAATATGAGCATCCACTTGATTAATCCTTGTGTTGAAGTGTGACTTTAGATGATCAAATCTTGCATTAAAGTTGGATTCCATCAATGTCATCCTATTGAACATATCTCCTACCCATTGGAGCTCATCACCATAAGCTTGAGAATCTCTAGAGGTTCCTTCACCTATAGTTCTCTTCCTTAAGGCATAGAGGGAGCTTGAGGCAGGGCATATCTTTACCTTCTTGTGGAGCATAAAATTGATCAATATATTTAAACAATTATTGAAGCTCTTCATTCCTTTCTTGTATAACTTCTTCATCTTTCCAAAATCACATGTTATTGAACCTTTTGAATTGCTTGGAGTTTATAATAAAGGTGGAATCAAAAAGTTACAGGGTAGGAATTCTAGGTTAGAGGTATTGATCCTAAAGTGTTATGCTAATTTAGTGATAAAACCACCAATGCAAATATTTTCCGAAGCACTATCACTAAGTAACCAAAGTCTTAATTGAAATAACCTCCCTATTTTAATTTGCTCATTATTAACCATACAATAGAGAGGAAATTATTAACTATACAATGGAGAAGGAAAAGGTCATCAAAAGAGATAGTCTCATGGCTTTGACCTTTAGCATTAATGGAGTAGGAAAGAAATCTTTGGATATACTAAAGAGCTTTGGATTGGAAAGTGGAGGATATAGCATTTCCCACACGAAAATTAAAATAGGTAGGTTTACAATGTCTTACCCAAAAATTATAAGGGGACTAAAGATTATTAGTTTGAGTGAGACCACCCTTTTTGAAACAAAAAATGTCATCAAAATCTTAGGTAGTAAGAAATTTATTTCTTCCGCTTAACCTAAATCTTATACTATTGAAAGCATTTTGATTATCGACTTGTTGGGTTTTAATGCAAAAAAAAAAAAAAAATTCAACCACTAGTTAAGGATAGGTAGGTTAGATATCAAAAGCAAGATTGAAGAGTCCTACCTTTTCAAGCAAAGTCTTGACTTCATCAAAATAATTAAGCTCTTTAAGGGCAACCTTTGACATATATCTTGATAGGATGAGAGTTTTTTAAGATAATTCATTAACTCTTGCTCTTAATTATGTAGGAGTGTAGGAAATTAGTGGTCCTTTCCTTGGTTAATGTTTTAATGGCTCTTCTAGGAGTGGAGGAAGAGGAAGCTTCTTGCCTTGTACTTTTCTTTGGAGCCATTGATGGAGATTAGAAGATATGAAAATAATGTGAATGAGAAAATATGGGTATGGATATGAAGATATAATGATAATGTAAACAATAGTAGAAAATTAGAGTAAAGCATATATGCAGAGAAGGAGTGAGGTAAGATATTAAATCAATTTTGGAATAGAGAAAATATAAGAAGAAATTGTGCAGAGAATGAAAAATAGATATGGATGTGAGTGAAAATCAAGTTGGGAGGGGTTTTTATAGACAAATGACTCATTTTGGACCCTATGATCAATTAAAATTAATGGAAGGGATTATAGGGACGTTATTTTTTTGAAAAAGGAGCAAAAGATGTATAAACAATTGAAGAAACAACAATAAATTTGAATTAGGGCTGACTCACAATCGTGACCATCAGATCGTGAGGGTTGCAGGCCCTGATTAAAACACGCATCACGACTGTTGCATCTGAATGTAATGGTTGTGAGCATTTTTTCCCGCCGGTCCCCAAGCTTTTGAAAAGCTTTCAATTAATTTCCAAAAGTAGTTGTAATTTAGTCCTTTTGGACTAAATTGACAAAATTAAAAACTTTAAACTTGGATTTATTTTTCTTAAAAATAATGCAGTTTTGGCAAATATTTTTGGTAATTCAAATGACATAGGATCTTGATGGACAAATTGATATTTGATATTTAAATAATTAATCATTTGAATTAATTTCAATGATTAATTATTAATTAGTATAAAAGTGATTAAATTAAATGCAACTTCAGATGATTAATTCTAATCAATTATTAATCAAATCTAATGCACAAAATCACATAAATACATAATCATCAAAATAAATTATTTTAAACTAGAACCATCTCGCATATCAAGCTCTTACTTAATGAAGTTCAAACGATCCTCATTAAGTGGTTTAATGAAAATACCGGCTAGTTAGTTGCTAGTGTCAATAAATTCAAGAACAATGTCACTACATTGAGCATGATCTCATAAAAAATGATGTCTAATATCAATGTATTTGGTCTTAGAATGTTGAATGGGATTTTTGCTAAGGTTAATAGCACTTGTATGACATTTGATTGGAATGTGGTCAATACTAATACCATAGTTCAAGAGTTGTTGCTTTTGCCATAAAACTTTTAAGCAACAACAACTAGCCACCATATATTCAGCTTTGGCAGTGGACAAGGCAACCAAAACTTACTTCTTACTAAACTAAGAGACTAAACATTAACCTAGAAATTGGCAAGTTCTAAAAGTGCACATTCAATCTAAAAGACTACCAATAAAGTTCGCATCCGAATAGCTAATCAAGTCATTTTCTTGAACTCCTATGGTACCATAATCCTAAATGCAATATGTCAATGAGATATTTAAAAATTCTTTTAATAGCATGCAAATGAGATTCTTTAGGACTACATTGAAACCTAGCACACAAGCAAGTGGTAAACATAATATCTGACCTACTAGCGGTCAAATAAATAAGGGATCCGATTATACCTTTAAATGTATTCTTATCAACCAGCTTTCCATGTTCATCCTTGGAGAGTGTGGTGATGGTGCTCATAGGTATTTTGCTAGCTTTGGCTCCCTCCACTCTAAACGTCTTTAGGATGTCTCTTATGTACTTAGCTTGGTTAATGAAGATCCCATCCTTACATTGCTTGATTTGAAGCCTAAAGAAGAACTTTAGTTGACCCATCATGCTCATCTCAAATTCTTCTCACATTAGTATAGAAAATTCCTCACACAAGCAATGATTAGTAGCACCAAATATAATATCATCAGTATAAATTTGCATAATTAGTAAGACATTATTGGATTTCTTTATAAATAGTGTTTTGTCAATCTTTCCCTTAAAGAATCCTTTGTCTAATAGGAAGTTACTTAACCTTTCATACCAAGCTCTAGGAGCTTGTTTCAATCCATATAATGCCTTGGTCAATTTGTGTTAGTGATGTGCCCTAGGCCAATTGGATTATGGCTATATTGTGACTATGTTAATTATGCATTATAATAATAAAGAGGCATTTTATCACATTGACTCTATTAAATTCCATGAATGTTCAACTCTGTTTTAGATCATCAAGTGTGTGACTTGATAGTAAAACTCTTAGATGAAAAATGAGTTATATTCTAAATCATCCCTAGTCAGTCATTATTGTGGGAAAATAATGAATGAAGACTAGTATAAGGTTGACTGATGATCATGTTTTACTGATCATGTATACAAGATACAAAGTCAAGTCATAGGTATATAGGATGTACTGGATCGACCCACTATGAGAATACTACATGGATAATTATTATACATTATTCTCATTACAATAATATTATTGTAGTCCTCTGACCTGAGATCATCATAGAATCCTGCATGAAGAGTTTTATATTTTGACATATTCTAATATTATCTTTAACATGATGATGTAATAGATTGTGATTGGATGTAAAATGAATTATATGAGGAGTATGAGTGATCAAGAAGGAATGTGTCCCTCGCTAATCATAAGGAGGATATCTATGGGCCCCTCGATAACTTAGACTGAATATAAATGCATGGTCGTGCTTGAAATCAGTTGATATAGAGTTATCAATTTCAGTCTAATTGAGATCGAGAAATAATGTGATTGAATTGTTAAGGATGACATAAACCATGCCTTATGTTCAATCTAAGATATCGTGTACAAAAGGACTGTAATATTGTTGTTAAATAGGTTGTGTCAGAATATTGACCTATTAGTGATGTGCCATTGGCCAATAATATTATGGCCATATTGTGACTTTGTTGCATCAATATAATAAAGAGGCATTTTATCATATTGACTCTGTTAAATTCCTTGAATGTTTAATTCTGTTTGAGATCATCAAGTGTGTGACTTGATAGTAAAACTCTTAGATGGCAAATGAGTTATATTCTAAATCATCCTCAGTCGGTCATTATTATGGGAAAATAATGAATAAAGACTAGTATGAGGTTGACTGATGATCATGTTTTACTGATCATATATACGAGATACAAAGTCAAGTCATAGGTATATAGGATGTACTAGATTGACCCACTATAGGAATACTATATGGATAATTGTCATAAGTTATTCTTATTGCAATGATATTATTGTAGTCCTCTGACCTAAGATCATCATAGAGTCATGCATGATGATTTTTATATTTTGACACATTCTAATGTTATCTTTAACAGGATGATGTAATAGATTATAATTGGATATAAAATGAATTGTGTGAGGAGTATGAGTGATCAAGAAGGAATTTGTCCCTTACTAATCATAAAGAGGATATCTATGGGCCCCTCGATAAATTAGACTGAATGTAAATGTATGGCCATGCTTGAAATCAGTTGATAAGGAGTTATCAATTTTAGTTTAATTAACATCGAGAAATAATATGATTGAATTATTAAGGATGACATAAACCATGCCTTATGTTCAATCTAAGATATCGTGTACACAAGGACTGTAAGATTGTTGTTAAATAGGTTGGGTCGGAATACTGACCTTCACATAACTTGGGTAGTCATAATATCTTGCTAGAGGCCACTTATGACTTATGGGCTACGAATGAGATTGGAGGCCCATTGCCAATGTTGTATGAACCTACAAGGTCATCCACATAGAACATGCCCAAAATGAATATTGGGCTTATCAGCCCAATAAGATACTTATCTCTCATGTGTATTTAGTGATAATTTATTTATGATAATTGTTATCATAATTATATTTAAATATTTATATATGGATATAAATACTTCTAGATAAAGTGGATAATGATATACCAAAAAGAGTTTTGGTATTTGAAAAGACTTGTGAAACCCCAAATGATATATATATATATATATATA
>CATIWO010822764.1:0-23099 GCA_949673435.1 Macaranga tanarius | reverse complement strand
GTATATTCTCTAAAATTGATTTAATGTCTGGTTATCATCAAATAAGAATGCGAATTGGAGATGAATGGAAAACTGCATTTAAGATAAAATATGGTTTGTATGAATGGTTAGTTATGCCTTTTGGTTTAACTAATGCACCTAGTACTTTTATGCGTTTGATGAACTATGTTTTGAAGGCATTCATTAGCAAATTCGTTGTTGTATACTTTGATGATATTCTTGTGTATAGTAAATCACTTAATGAGCATATTTCACATGTTAGATATGTGTTGAGTGTTTTGCGTGCACAAAAGTTGTATGCTAAGCTTGCTAAATGTACTTTTTGTGTGCCTAAGGTTATATTCCTAGGTTATGTTGTTAGTGAGCATGGTATAGAGGTTGATAGTGAGAAGGTTAAGGCTATTAAGTCCTAGCCTACACCTAAGAATGTTGGGGATGTGCATAGCTTTCATGGCTTGGCTAGCTTCTACAGGCATTTTATTAGGGATTTCTTTACCATAGCTGCACCTTTGACAGAAGTTATCAAAAAAATTTTAGTTTTAAGTGGGGTAATGAGCAAGAAACGGTGTTTAACATGCTTAAGTCCAAATTGATTTCTGCACCTGTTCTTGTTTTACCTAACTTTGACAGGACATTTGAGGTAGAATGTGATGCTTCTGAAATTGGCATTGGCGCAGTCCTTATGCAAGAAGGAAAGCCAGTCACATTTTTTAGTAAGAAATTGAATGGGGCAGCCTTGAATTACCCAACATATGACAAGGAGATGTATGCCTTGGTAAGGGCATTGGAGACATGGCAACATTACCTATTGCCTAAGGAGTTTATTATCCATACCGACCATGAGAACTTAAAACATTTGAAGGGGCAGAATAAACTCAACAAACAACATGCTAAGTGGAGTGAGTTTCTTGAGTCCTTTCCATATGTTATCAAATATAAGCAAGGTAAGGAAACTATAGTGGCTTATGCGTTGTCAAGGAGGTATGTGCTTCTTAACACTTTAGATGCTAAGTTGATGGGTTTTGCACATTAAGGATTTGTATGCACATGATCATGACTTTAGTAATATGTGTAATGCATGTGAGCACACTGCCATTGACAAATTTTATAGGCATGATGGGTTTTTGTTTTGCCTAAATAGACTTTGTGTGCGTAGATGTTCTATGCATTTGTTATTGATTAGGGAGGCACATGAGGGGGGTTTGATGGGACACTTTGGCATAGCTAAGACACTAGATGTTTTGCAAGAACACTTCTTTTGGCCAAATATGTGAATTGATGTGACTAAATATTGTGCCAATTGCATTACATGTTTGCAAGCTAAGTGTAAAGTGCATCCACATGGTTTGTATACACCATTGCCTGTTCCACAATCACCATAGGTAGATGTTTCTATGGATTTTGTACTTGGTCTACCTAGAACTAGGTGTGGTAATGATAGCATATATGTGGTAGGTGATAGGTTTTCTAAGATGGCTCATTTTATTCCATGCTATAAAACTGATGATGCTTCATATGTTACTAATTTATTTTTTAGCGAGGTAGTGCGTTTGCATGGTATGCCTAGAACTATTGTAGTGATAGGGATGCTAAGTTTTTGTCCTACTTTTGGAAAACATTGTGGGCTAAGTTGGGTACTAAGTTGTTGTTTAGTACTACTTGTCATCCACAAACTAAAGTTATGTATAGGACATTAGGGCAATTATTGCGTGATATTATTCCTAAGAATCTGAAATCTTGGGATGAGATTTTGTCTCATATAGAATTTGCTTATAATAGGACTGTGCATTCATCTACACATTATTCACCTTTTGAGATTGTTTATGGTTTTAATCCTTTAACACCATTGGATTTGTTACCTTTGCCTATACATGAGCATGTGAACTTAGATGGTGCTAAAACGGCGGTTTTTATGCACAAACTACATGAAAAAGTAAGGCAAAATATTGAGAAAAGGAACCAACAAGTGGCTAACCAAAGGAACAAAGGGTGAATCAAGATGATCTTTGAACCTGATGATTGGGTTTGGTTACACTTGCGCAAGGAAAGGTTTCCTAAACAAAGGCATTCTAAGCTATAACCAAGGGGCGATGGTCCTTTCCAAGTAGTAGCTAGGGTTAATGATAATGCCTACAAATTGGATCTCCCAGGTGAGTATAATGTTTCTGCCACTTTTAATATTTCTGACTTAATTCCTTTTGATTATGAAGGTAGAGATTCGAGGGCGAATCCTTTTGAGGACGGAGGGAGTGATGCAAATGACCATGGAGACCATGGAGGAGCTACACATGATTCGGCCATAACCAAGGATAAAGGGGAAAGCATGAATTCGGTTTATCCAAGTTTTGATCCTTTAAGCTATAATGGAGGCCCAATAATAAGGGCTAGAGGAAAGAAGATGAAGGAGGCAATCATGGGCCTTATTCTACACCATTTGGAGCCTATGTTGAAAAGTCAAAGTCAAATGGTCAAAGGTCAAAGTCAACTGGTCAAAGGTCAAGATCAACACATGGTCAACCTCAACTTAAGCCCAACATATGTGCATGTGATCCAAGTGAAGCCTTGGGCCAAAAATCCAAGCCCTTAATAGAATTAAATTCGGCCATGTACTAGTCCACTTTGGATTAGGATAGTTGACTAGTCAAATCATATTCATATGTATCATTATCTCTTGTGTATTTGACTAAGTCAATAATAAGACCAAAATTAGGATTATATTAGGAAGAGTTTTATTCCTATTTAAATAAAGAGATTATCTTTATTAAATAGGAATATTATCTAGATTAGTCTTTTATTCATTATCAAAAGAAATATTAATTAGCTTAGTGTTTTATTCCTGAAGGGCTTTGTATCCTAACCCTTTAAGGAACCATTTTAGCTATACTATATATATGTACAATTCGGCCAAGTTAATTAATTAAGTTGATATTTTCCCTTGAATTTTCGAATTCCTTAAGTTCTTTTGTGAGCGTTGTTTTTTATCTTTGCACTTAGGCGCCTTTGGTTGTGAATTTCATCCTTTGATAATTAGAGTTCCTAATTATAGATAATTAGTGGGTTCTAATTCCTTTAGTTTAACCTAGATAGATCTTCGGCAACTAAATCAATAGATTAATATAGTTTCTAGTTGTTAGATAACTAGAGGGTTGTATCACCACATTTAATCATTCAATTCAACACAACACCACATTCTCACAATATATATATACATGTTATGTATATATCATACCACATCACATACTTGTCAAATTATTCATAGCAATATAGTTCTTATATTCAAGAGATTCAATATAGATATATATAAATTATATTAATAATTACTTACACCAAGTGCTTCAACTCCTTCAAAAGCAAAGCTTCCCTAGTGAGTAGCGTCTCCAATATCTTTATCAATGCCTATACATAATCATACATCAATACCATATAGCAAGCATGACTCTTGCATCCAACTCAACAAAATGCAACTAAGTGCAACCCCATACTCTATGTTCAATGTGCCCAAATAATTCACACACAAGTCCAAAAATTATGAAAATATTACGGAAGCTAGACCTATGAGTCTACTTTAAATCTCAATGGAATTACTCAATTTGGATATGTGTGAAATTAATTATGAATTTTTGATACAACTCGGGTAAAACAGGCAAAACGGAGTTGACAGTATGAGCACAAAAATGTTCAGTTATGCCAGTCAATCTTAACAGCAAAATTAGCTCTGGCATAAAACATAAAAATTGTAGAGGACACTATGAAATTTCTAGAGCATTAAACCTTGCTCAAATCAGAGGTCTACAACTCAAGATATAATCAAAACAAAAAGACTAATGCAACACCAAAATAGAACACGAAATTTCAATCAACTAAACTTAACTCAATTAACCAAAATAAATGCAAGACTTGCCAAAATAATGCACCAAAGGCTAATTAATCTTCTTAAGCTCCCCAAAATATTTTTTAGATGAGTAGAGAAACTCAAAATCCCCCAAAGCCTCTCAAGAATCCACTCTTCTTATTCCCCTAAATTCTCTATACTAACAACCACATATACACACATAAAATATATATAAATACACCCTCCAATCATAATTCCCCAAATGTCCAAGTTGATAACTCTCCCATAAATGTTAACTCATCCCTTAACTCTTAATAAAATAATACTAACTCTATTAATTAAATAATACATAAATATCACCAAAATAACTCATCACCCCCTTAATGAACTAGGATAATTACTCAATTATCTACAACTTTCTATTTTAACAAATAACTCCAAACTTTATTAGCAATTGAGTCCTTCTCTACCAAAATACACATACCCCACCTAGATGCAAACCATAACTCTACTCCACACATCATGAAAATAATATGCATGAATAGTGCATTTAAAAATACGGGTGTTACAATTCTCCCCTCCTTATAAAAATTTCATCCTCAAAATTTATTGCTCACTAATTCCAGGAAATAGGTACGGATACTACAATTTCATTTACTCTTCCACTTCCCATGGTGCAACTCGAAGGAATACTTTCTTACCCACTTCATACTCCACTTTCCTGCTGTGTTGGTCTGCATAGCTTATCTTGGAGACACACTAGATAAAAGTGCTTCATATTATCACACTATTTACATTATTATACTCCCAAATATATATAGCATTCCACTCTCAAAATGCATCATTATCCTTTCCCATTTCTTTTTCAGTGTCATTAATAGTCAAAATTTTCTTGCAGGGTTTGATATTACATTCCCATGCAACAAACTTCTCATATTTTCTTCATTGTTGGCCACTAATAGAGAGGTTTTAGATCTTATCACATCTCTGTAATCTCGAATTAATTCTTTCTATATAGAAATATACTGCAATCTCTTAAATTTAATAACTGTTGAAAATGATTCCCCATATAACTAATACTTCCAAATCTTTAATACTTGAACAATGGTAGCTAACTTTAGTTCAGGTATCGGATAATTCACCTCTTGAAATGATAACTGCCCAGATGTATAAGCTATTATTCTCCCATTTGGTATTAACATATAACCCAACTCTTATCTTAAGGCTTCAATATAAACCATATTGCCATCATTTTCTTCATAATTATGTGCTAAGAAAAACATTTTCTACCATTTCAATCTCATCTTTGCTAAATTTAACACACTATTGTCTATAAAGCTGTTCAAAATATTTTTCATATTCTTCTATACTTGATAAATGAATGAAAGTATTATCAATAAAGATAATCACGATTGATGACATAAATGCAACTGGTGTACCAATCAATCCAAACAACATAATTAGAAATTCATATCATCCATTTCTAGTTTTGAATGCTATTTTAAAAATAAAATGTTCAATCACTTGAAGTTGCCAAAATCTCAGTCTCAAGTCTATATTCAAAAGTACTATAACATCCCTCAACTAATCAAGCAACCCTTTCATTTTTCAATCATATATAATCATTCTTCATTGACATACTATTCAGTTACCTATATCTTTTCCTCTTATAAGCTGAATCGATACCCCGTATGATGAATTATTCAGTCTGGCAATCTGCCTTTTTCAATTCTTCTAGTTCCAGTAATATATACAAAATAATTAATATTGATGTAGCCTTTAAAATAATTCTATTTTAATTCTGCTCTTCGATACAGTAGTAATTCCAGTATTCCTTATCAAACATATTAAGAAATTTCCTAATTATAAGTACATCTATTATCCTCGAACTAATCTTCATCGATTCCTCAATATTGGCTAAGTAATTTTCATGCTCATTTCAAATCATATAAAAAGCAATCGGGGTTGAAACCAACTAAATATACACAGATTCCATTTACCCATCATTAACACGTAACCACACATTATCATCTTCTTTATTAAGCTACATTAACTCACTCCCATAGTAGATGACTCAATCTATTAATTTGCCCTATTTCAATTCTTTAACTCTATTAATATTATTCTGTATGGTACAATAAATTCTAAATACCACCCTTGAAATAATATAGATTCAAAATCTACTTCCAAGAATAATCTCATAATTCTCTTTAGTCACAAATTAGAAAATTATTTAATTACAAGTTCTTCCATTACTCTTGAATTAACTTTCGTTGAATCTCAATATCATCTAAATAAATATTCTTACCCATCTTCAATCACAGGTGATACAATTACAGTTGAAATTAAACTAGCATGCACAATCTCTCTTTTAGTTACTATCTCTATCTTTCTCTGTCTTAGAATATCTTTATCTACCTTCTTTATATGCCAAAATGCAATAATATTATAGTTTCATACTTAATCTATTATTGAAATAATACTAATCTTCCTCCCAATTCAATAATTATTGAAGTCTACCTATTAATTATATCATTTTACTATTTATAATAAAATCCCATTACCAAATTCATTGTCACAACATTCAGGCAGGCAATCGAATGCATATACCATATCCTTAATAATGCAGTGTGCCATATATATATATAACGCATACTCATATAGATAATCATGTAAATTCAAAATCAAAAGGTATCATAATCAACATAATAAAATGTACCCATATTTTTATCTGATGTGGCAAAAGCTTCTGTAACATCCGCCCTTTTACACACGTATTTATGACATATGTAAATGCATCTTATGCATGTGAGATCATAGATTTGATTTAAGTTAAGATTGGGTATGCATTATAAAAAGGGATTAGATTGTAAGGATAGTAGGGACTTGATTGAAGCAATTATAAGTTTAAGGACTAGTTGGGAAGAGTAGCATTTCATTAAGGATCTAGATGGATATTTGGTGATAAATATCACAAATATTGGCTTTATCTTCTTCTTCAACGTGGCTTTGTATGTAATGCATAGGTGAGTTATTATAGAAAAGAAGAGAGTTGCACAAAAATTTGCCTTCCAAGAAGCTAGGGATTTGGTAGTGAGAGAGAGTAGATTTGGCTAAGGAATTAGGAGTATAGGCTATAGACATCAACCTCCTAAGTTCAAGAACATCTTTTGGTAAGTTAATTGTATTTTTGGTTGAGTTGTAATAGGGTTTTGGGTAGTAAATTTCATACTCTATTTTACTGATCAGTATTTTGGCTATATCTTGAGCTATAGAGCTCTGATTTGAGCAAAGTTAGACTCCCTAAAAACTTCAAAGAGTCCTTTACAAGTTTTATGTTTTGAGTTTTGACTGAATTCGTTGATAAATGGGTCAAATAGGGCTAGACATTATATTGCTCACCTTGATGCTCTGTTTTGGCTGAATGGATTCTAAAATCCATAATTAATTCCACACTTATCTAAATTGAGTGATTTCAATTAAAATTTAAAGAAACTCAAAACCCTAGCTTCAGTACAAATTTAGGAGTTTTTGGATTAGTGTGTGTATCTTTAGGTTATTTTAAGTTAGGAGCATTTAGTTGCACTATATAATGTTTAAAGTAAATTGCTATGCTTGAGTGCTAAATTGGTATATAATTGGGTGTAGGAAGTGGAAGAGGTGGAAAAGACCCTACTCATTAAAGGGGAGCTTTGTTTATGAAGGAATTGAAGCTTTTGGTAAGTATTTATTAATACAATACTTACTTATATTAATTCTCTTGTAACTATAATTTTTTAATTATGTTTGATTGTGAATGCTATTCATTATGGCAAGAATGAGTTATACAAATATAAAATGTTTATGGTGAACTATATATGATGGCACCTAAATTGTGCAAGCCATATGATATGGTGAGAGATGTGATTTTACCATGTTGATGGAAATGAAATGATAATTGAATTATGATGGTGAAATAAAATAAGCTTATTGGTTGTGAGGTATAAATTGACATATGCATATCGTGAGGTATATAAGGAAAATGTGTGTGTGTGGAGATTGAGCTCCACGGCCTGAGACTGAGCTGGGCAGAGAGTCTCAGGTATAGCCATTCATGTGATCATATATATATACATGTAAGATCTGAGACTGAGCTGGGTAGAGAGTCTCAGGAATGGCCACTTGTATATAAAATATATGAAAAAGAAAAAGTGAGCTTTGAGCAAAACGTGTGTGACGTGTGTTGAGATCTCCGGCCGGATAACTAACAAGCATAAACATACATCCATTACATTGTGATTGTATATTATATTGTTGAATGTGGATTGTAAATGTGAACTGCTTGAAATGATGTGTTATGGTGTAATTAAGACACCTGAGTTTGAGTTTAAAAGTAGTGAGTATTGCTGGTATGGTATTAGGATTGTAAATGCTTTTGGATTGTATTTGAATGTTTTAGTAGATTCTGAAAATAGGCTGAGACACGGGTATGTCCTAAACTGTATGTTAAAACACGGGTTGAGACATGGGTATGTCCCGAGCTGTGTGTGAGGACACGGTTTGCTTTAAGTTAGAACATGGTCGTGTGTCTTATGTGAATTTTAAACTGAGAGCTACACGGGTGAGTACACGGGCATGTTTAAGGCCGTGTACCAAATTATGAATTTGAGCATTTTAGACCGAGAGCAACACGGCTTGGTATGCGGACGTGTACATGGTCGTGTATGAAATTATAGAAATGTGTATTTTTGACCGAGAGCAATATGGGAACAAACACGGGCGTGTTTATGACTGTGTCTAATTTCTGTAGTATGTAAGTTTTGGACCAAGAGCTACACGGTCTAGTACACATGTGTGTATCAATTTGATAACTTGTACATTTTAGACCGAGACATATACAGGCAAGAACACGGGCGTGTTCATAGCCGTGTATGAGAGTGTGTTTGGAACCGAGGTGAACACGGGTTGAAACACGGCCGTGTAACCCAAATTTTAGTATTTTTATTTAAATTTGATTTATCAGTTCTTAAGAAGTTTTATTTGTTGCATGTATTACCAATTGCTTATTGAGTCGCAAGCTCGTTCTTTTGCAATTGTGGTTTTCAGGTAGATAGCCTAGCTTAAGGGGTTTGCTTTGGTAAAGAGCTTGGAGTGTGTCCTTGTTGTGAACTCAGATGGGATGACAACGCGCTTGATGTTGACATCTTCATCGTCATGAGCATCTCTATTTTGGCATTTAGGATTTTGTAAATTTTATTATGTTGTATTTAAATACATTTGTAAAGTTTATGTATATTGTATAAACTTATACTTTTATATAACTTATCTTTTTGAAAGAAAAATTTTCTCATTTATGTTTTATTGTAAATTATTTTGGGAGCATGTGTATGTAGCACTTGAGGGTGCTACAGCTTCTGACTGAGTGATAGCATATGTTCTTTCTTGACTCTGAGGTTGATTATTGGGTTTAGTTTATGTCAAAGTATCAGCTCCCGTTTTCTTACTATCTCTTTAAACCTCTGCCCAAATTAACACTGACTTGAAACTTTTCTTTCTAGTACCACTTTGTGCAATTATCTAAGATCTTCCATAATTTTCGTTAATAAACAGTCTTTGAAGAAATACCTAGCTTACTTCGATAATAGCATACATTTAATCTGGGACCCTAACATTTTCTCGAATGGATTCTGCCCCAACTGTTACACATTAAAGTTGATGTACTGTTCACAATTTATTAGTGTCCTTTTGACTGTTAAGTCTTCTAAATTCTTTATCACATATTTTTCCCCTTGATTGACTAATCTGCCTTACTTCATATCTAAAAAAACTGCTTGTTGAAAATCATAACCTTTAGAAATTGGACTACCACTGTTTTGAGTTGAAATAGCAAGTTTGCTAGTCGTTTTTCTTCTTTTTAAGCTTGTAGAGCTTCTTCTTCTTCATAGTTTCTTCTTTAAACAATGCAGTTTTCACCGTATCTCCATAAGTTAGTGGTTTGATTTTCATTCTCTCTCTCTGATCTCTAAATTCAGTCCTTTCTCAAATCTTCTTTGCTTCAATTCATCAGTTGTGACCTCTTCAGGTGCATACTACGATAATCTCTCAAATTGTGCCCTATACTCAACCACAGATGAATCATTTGACCTCAACTCTAAGAATTCAATCTTCTTTCAGTCTACATATACCTCTGAAATATATTTCTCTGTGAATATTTTCAAAAAGTCTATCCAAGTCATAATCATCATTACATTCTCACTTTTTTGTATTATCTTCTACCAGTATAAAATATCTAGCTCAATAGTGATGTTGTATAACTAATTCTCTTTATATCAGTACAATCAATTACATGTAGAATTCTTTCTGTATTCTGTAACCATCCTCTGCTATGGCAGGATTGCTAACACCCGTGAAAACCTTTACACCTTACTCTATTATCTTCTCATAGTTCTCACCATTAAATCAAATCTCTGATATAAAAAGTATACAACTTATGGAGGGGGAGGTTGTAAATGAAAAATTGCTCAAACTCATATAATGCATGCACATAGATACTCGCCTATGAATGAATTCTAATGACTCTTCCGAGCCAAAAGGAGGTGCTTGGTGCTCTTCCATTCAGAGATATACAACGCACATCGCTATATGTCATCTCTGACTTATGCATGATATGCCATATATACAATATATTTTCATGTCCTGAGGGAATCTAATCCCTGCTCTGATACCACTAAATGTGAGACCCGCAACACGTGGTAACAAACGAACCCCCAACACGTGTCCAAGGAAATTAATTATGGACAACAAGAATACATCTAAATAAATATAGATACATGTTATGCATATACTAGACTTAATCATACATCACAATCATACAAGTAGAGTAAAACAATTGAAGAGTTAAAAGCATAATTTTTTTTATTTTTAAAAGGGCTGCAACAAGAAACTGGCGGTCGCCAGTCACTGGCGATTGCCAGTGGCTAAAAGCAGCCAAAGGGACTGGCGGTCACCAGTCACTGGTGCTTGCCAGTGGCTGGTGACAGTCCCTCCCCTGCCCTGTCCCAAAACCTGCTTAAACACACCTATTTTAAAGCACATACACAAACATGCTTCTACAACAATGTTTTCTCACATAATACTTTATGGCCTCTCAAAACCAAATAACATATATATATATAGGGTAAATTACTATTTCCCCCCTGAGGTTTGGTGTATTATACTAATTGGTCCCTGCATTTTGAAAAATATATTTATTCATCCTCCAATTTTGGTCAAATAAATTAAAAAGTCCTTATGTTATCTTTTTCTGTTAAGTTGGCGTTAAATGTGGATGAATGGTCTCGACAGAAGGACTACTTAGTGTAACGGAACCAAAATGCAGGGACTAATTAGTACAATACACCAAAACTCAAGGGGGAAATAGTAATTTACCCTTAATTATCTGGTCGAATTCTTAACAAAAGGACTATTTAGTGTAACGGAACCAAAATTGGAGGATGAATAAATACATTTTTCAAAATACAGGGACCAATTAGTACAATACACCAAACCTCAGGGGGGAAATAGTAATTTACCCATATATATATATATATATGTTGCATATACTCAACCATTTTCATAATTATTTGCATGAGATTCACAAACGAATTCTCATATTTACATACATAGTGCATTCTCAATACCAATATGCACACTACAACAAACTTCCTCAACTCAACCTTATATATACCCAAAATGTACATATCATTACCAAAGATGCAAGTAATGTATGACAAATGAGGATGGAAAATGATTCACCAAGCACATCTCAAGCCTCCGGAAATTACAAGATAAGCAAGCATCAAGCTCTTACTAACTATTTCCTGAAAAATAGTTGCAAATAGGTGAGCTTGCGACTCAATAAGCAATTACTAATATAACAATATATATATTACTTCTCAAGAACCAATTAAGTGATATATATAATAAGTGCTTAATAACCAAGATTCCCACATATACCAAACATTTATAGAAAAATCATGTGGAACATATACAAATTATATACCAAAAGTATTCACAACATATACCAAATATATACACAATATATTTCAAACATTTACCAAACATATACACAACATATACTAAATATTTACACGACATATACCAAATATATACACAACATATACCAAACTTATACACAATATATACCAAACATATACACAAGGTATACCACTTACTCATACATATCACAACCATATCAATTAATAATCATATCTCATTTTATGAATTCAAAACTCATATATTCATATCAATTAATCACATATCGTTATCAAACCAAAACTCATCATTTCTCATGAAACCATAACTCATTATTCTATATCACAACATCAAAGTTTGGTATCCGGCCGGAACTACCTCACATGCGCATTTCACACAAGTGGTCACATACTGAGACTATCCGCCCGACTCAGTCCCAGTCTCACATCCTCATATATAATTTATCGGGTAGCTATACTCCCGGCTCAGCTTGCCCATCTCACAATTTATCTTTTTCTAATGTGACCACTACTGGAACTATCCGTTCGGCTCAGTTTCAGATTTCACAATCAGTGGAGCTATCCGCCCGGCTCAGCCCCACTATCTCACATATTTTCCTCACCAATATTCAATCAATTCTCATTCTCATACATATCACATTTCAATAGTCATATCTCACTTCACATCATATTTAATCACAATTCAACAATATCAAAATCTGTGTGTGTATATCACATTTCACACATCACTTAACTTGCTTAATTCTTTCATGGTAATACATTTCTCACAATTTCTCATCATCATTCAATCAATATGCACAATTCACATTCAATAATCATGCCTCACTTCACATCACATTCAATCAATCCACCATTCATCATATTCACAATCTATATAGTTCATTTTCATACCATATTTAATCATTCAATTCAACACAATAAAACATTCTCACAATATATATATACATATTATGTATATATCATACCACATCATATACTTGTCAAATTATTCATAGCAATATAGTTCTTATATTCAAGAGATTTAATATATATATAAGTTATATTAATAATTACTTACACCAAGTGCTTCAACTCCTTCAAAAGCAAAGCTCTCCTAGTGAATAGTGTCTCCAACATTCTTATCAATGCCTACATATAATCATACATCAATACCACATAGCAAGCATGACTCGTGTATCCAACTCAACAAAATACAACTAAGTGCAACCCCATACTTTATGTTCAATGTGCCCAAATAATTCACACACAAGTCTAAAAATCATGAAAATATTACTGAAGCTAGACCTGTGAGTCTACTTCAAATTCTATTTAGAATTACTGAATTTAGACGTGTGTGGAATTAATTATAAATTTTTGATGCAATTCAGATAAAACAGGCAAAACAGAATTGATAGCATGAGCACAAAAATGTTCAGCTGTACCAGTCAGTCTTAACAACAAAATCAGCTCTGGCACAAAACTTAAAAGTTATAGAGAACACTCTAAAGTTTCCAGAGCATCAAACTTTGCTTAAATCAAAGGTCTACAACTCAAGATATGATCAAAACAACAAGACTGATGTAACACCAAAACAGAACACAAAATTTCAATCAATCAAACCTAACTCAATTAACCAAAATAAATACAAGACTTACCAAAATGATGCACCAAATGCTAATTGATCTTCTTAAGCTCCCCAAAATCTTTGCTAGATGAGTAGAGAAACTCAAAATCCCCCAAAGCCTCTCAAGAATTCACTCTTCTTCTTCCCCTAAATGCTCTATACTAACAACCACATATGCACACATAAAATATACATAAATACACCCTCCAATCATAATTCCCCAAATGTCCAAGTTGATAACTCTCCCATAAATGTTCACTCATCCTTTAACTCTTAATAAAATAATACTAACTCTATTAATTAAATAATGGCTTAATACATATCCAGGCCCCTGAACTTGTCAACTTTTGTCACTTTGGCACCTCAACTTACGCTTTTGTCATTTTAACACCTGAACTTGCCGCTTTTTGTCTAAAATACACTAATCTAATGATCTAATACATCTATCACCCCCTGTACTTGCCACTTTTCGTCAGTTTGGCGCCTCTACTTGTAGATTTTTGTCAGTTAAACACCTCTTATGTGTCACTTGCTGATTCGCTAATGTGATGACAAGGGTTTAAAAATTACATTTTAGGCAAGTTCAGTGTTAAAATGGCAAAAGCGTAAGTTGAGGCGCCGAAGTGACAAAAACTGGCAAGTTCAGGGGCCTGGATATGTATTAAGCCATAAATAATACATAAATATCACCAAAATAACTCATCACCCCCTTAATGAACTAGGATAATTACCCAATAATCTACAACTTTCTATTTTGATAAATAACTCCAAACCTTCTTAGCAATTAAGTCCTTCTCTACCAAAATACATATACCCCACCTAGATGCAAACCATAACTCTATTCCACATGTCATGAAAATAATATACATGAATAGTGCATCTAAAAATATAGGTGTTACATTTTTACTCAGAAGCACTTTATTGATGGCAATAAACATATAAAACACTTAGCCTAAAAAAAAAAGAAGCTCTAGCTTAGGCTTGGTTAAGCTAAATTGAATGATTCCTCTATGCTTTTAGAGGAAATGGTTCAAGAACAAACAATCTATATAAAATAATTGTTCATATATCAATTTCAATATTTATTCAATTACTGCATCCTACTATTATCTTAAATAATTCAATAGTGCAGTGGTGTCAGTGGTGATGGTGCCAAAGAGGTGTTGGTAGAAAATAAGGATAAGGGAATAAGCATATATGGTTTGGGTAGTGGGAAATGGGAAGCTGAGTTGGATTTTTTACTAATGTGGTTGATAAGATGGAAAAATAGGCATGAACTGGTTGTAAACATGTGTGCATTCCATTTGATTTAACGAAGAAGAACTAACGAGTAAATATTTAAAAGCTAGTAGGACTTAATTTTAAAAAATAATTTTAGGACTTAATGAAAATATTTGAAAAGTTATAGAACTTGTGGGGTCATCATCCCTAAGCCAAAATCAAAAGTTCACTCACATTTATATGCATATGCTTATAAAGAAGGATAAACATAAAAAGGGTCACCTATCAATAATCTTGTCATCTATTTCCTCCTTCCCCAACATCCTTTACTTCCCTTTTCCTTCTATTTACTTCATTGATAATTCCATGAACAAAACGCAACTAACTTCACTTGATAATAAAAAATCAAACCTTTTTATTTAGAGGAGAAGGCGGCCATTTATGAAGTATTGGCATCGACAAGTCTTAAAGAAGAATTGAGGACAGTCAACTAGCGGGGTTTAGGAGGAAGATCTTTAGTAGTGCAAGTCCTGGTGCATGCGAAGGGGAGAAGTAGTGGCAGCGACATTCTTGACAATGACATCTTTAGAGGCGGTGGCGGTGGTTCTTTCTAGAACATAGTGATGGTTGAGATCCTTGCTATGAGAAGCAAGCAATTTATTGGCGGGCTCCTCCATTGTTATTGAACTGTGGTTTATTGGCCAACAATTTGATGTTGTTCAACATGGCTCTTTTACGGTCAGATTTGAAATATTAGAAATGGAAAAAATTGGGAGAGAGAGATAGTGAGAAATAGAAGGAGGAGGAAGAAGCCAAAAGGTTGGATGAGAGAGAGATTGTGGATAGATTGAGAACCCTACTAAGTTTAAAGGTTTTTCTATTGATGAAAGAGAAAAGAGTAAGAAGATATGGTTGATGACATGGAAAAGGAGGTATGAGTGTATACATGTCTCAAATTGGTGGGTTAATTGACATGTAAGTAAATTTTGTTTGATTTAACGGAGAACTAACGAGTAAGTATTTTAAAAGTAGTATGACTCAATTTTTTTTTAAAAAAAAAGGTAGTTTTAAAACTTAATTGTAATTTTTTAAAAAATAACATCTCCAAAAAATGAAGATGTTTTTCCACTTAGAGGATTGTGGTATTTTTCGTAACATTTATGAGTCTGTAGTTTTTTTTATATATAAAATAAGGAAGGATTTGAAATCAGGCAGTGCACCAGGGCATCTCAGCTAGGCTGACACCTCCGTAGCACTAACATCACTTTCCAAATGCCAACCATTTATTAAAAATAAAATAAAAGTAATACAAAGAATTCATTACAAAGCCAAGAGCTAAAAGAAAAACTAGGAGAATCTATAATTCTCTCTACCAAGAGCATCATGTAACATAAAATAATGGCAACATGAGGGATACGTAGGCCACCAAGTAATTCTAGGCAGAGAAATAGCGAGAGTAGAAAGTTTGTCTGCAACTGTATTCCCTTCACGGAAGACATGGCTGATGTGAACCTGCATTCGACTTAACAAATTTAAACAAATTTGCCAAGTTGATCGTAAATGCCAAGGGACTGCAGTTGATCGATTCAACAACATCTGAACCACATAAATAAAATCACTTTCTATCCACAAACGCTGAAGCTTCATATCCCAAGCTTTCTGAATGCCAATCATAATAGCTGACAGTTCAGCTTCAAAAGCAAAACATATAGATAATGGAGCTGCAAACGAAGCTAAGGAATAGCCTTGTGATCACGAATAATTGCGCCAGCTCCAGCCTGACCTGGACAGCCATACACCGCTCCATTTGAATTAAGCTTGAACCAACCGATGGGAGGGCGCAACCATGGGACAGAAATGATAGATTGGGGCTTGCGAGGAATACCCGAAATGTGAAAACGATGAAGAATGGTCAGCTCAGCTTGAGTATTGAACATAGAACCAACTCTGAAGTAATCAGTTTCTTTAATACATTGACAGATAGAACAAACGGCAGCTAATATGGATAAAAAGGATTTCTCAAAAATCATTTTATTTCTAGCATGCCAGATATGCCATACTACCACCGCAAATCCAACATTCCATAAAGCTTTCATTTGAGAGGAGAAAACGTATCTACAAGCAGCTTTAAACAAATTCTGAAAACCATTAGATAGGTCAAGTACTACATCAAAAAGGTTTCCAAAAGCATACCACAAAGTGACAACATACGGACACTTTGTAAACAAATGATCAAAACCTTCGCAAGCTTTTAGACATAGCTTGCATTGAGAGGCAGAATAAATGCCCTTAAGCTGTAAGATATCATTTGTAGGAAGTTTGCTATGCAATGCTCGCCATAATAAGAATGACCTAGAGGAAGGTAGGTAATGCCGCCAAACCTCAGAGCTCCAGGCAACTTTACAAAGTTGGTGGCGAAAGTGATTGAAAGCTTCTTTACAAGAAACAACACCAGAATTAGAATAACGGCATACAAAATAATCCTTATCCGAAAAAATGACAGCTTCAATATCTGCAACAATTTCAGGGTAAGCATGGCGAAAATCAGATGGTAAATACCAGGAATTATCATAAAATAGATCACAAATTTTAGCTTGCAGCTTGCGACGTAAAGAAAGAGGAACTTGAAGACGGTCGCTTTGATTCTACTTACATTTTAGTACCCTACTCAATAATATTATCAGATATCTAAGATTTGACATCAAAATAATATGCATATTTAATAGTAAAATTATTTACCAAATAGTATATCATTCAACTAACTAAAATAAATTTACATAAAATAAAAATAAGATGTATTTTTTATTTTATTAGGAATAAAAAGAAATAATTTTTAAAATAAATTTATAATATTTTGAAAATATCTAAATAGTTATATTGATAGTAAATCATATGTAAAACATTTTTATTAGTGAAAGGTATTGTTATATTAAAATTTTATTATAAAATAATGACGATATTAGTTGAAAGAATATTTAAGTGTAAGAAAATAAGATAACATACCTCTAAATGTCACGCAAAAAAAAAAAAAAAATCACATGTTTTTAAGTGAAAATGCGTCTAACTACAAAATACTTTTTTGTACTTGCCAAAAAAAAAATTACATAACTTTTCTAAGGATTATGTTAAGATTATGGTGTAAGAAACTTGATGATACTAGAATAGAAGTGCAAAAAAATACAGAATTTCATACTGCAAAAACAAAAAAGAGTCCGAGGTCAATACATAAAATCAGAGTTAATAGAAAAAACTCAAAATGTCAATCCTAACAAGAGCTACATTAACTGACTTTATATAAACAAAAATTAAAATACAAAGATTCAATGAGTATAAATAAAAGAGTAAGGGGTCAATTGTGAAAATTAAATAGAAGTAGACAAGCTAAATATGGAACAAAAAGTATGCATTAAAAAATAAGATTCTGATATCATCCCGTTGCCACGCTTGATTCATATAGTAACAAAAAATGCTATATAGAAGGGCATTTTCCTTCAAATTTTTAATCTAATATAAAAGAAGTAATAATCTCTGAATACCCACCCACACGCTATGCAGTACATGGACCCCATACCATACCAGCAACGTCTACATCTTCGTCACTGAAACAGTCTCGCCAACTAACATATCTAGAGTCGATGAATTCATACATTTGCGGGTCTATGCATGAAGATCCTTGTTTGAATTCCATACAGGAGCTTTTGGAGCGACGCCATCAGCTAAAATCCCACTTCCGTTTTCCACACCAATCAAAGGATCGGATTCACTTTCCTTGACCTGCAACAATTCCAAATAAGAGTATGAAATCACATTATTATTATTATAGAAATAAGATGACCAAAGATCCCAACTCAACTTTGCAAGCATGATATAGAAAGAAAGTGAATCACCTCAGGCGATTTTGCGGATGTTTCACTAGCCTTCTGCTGGCTCTCAACAGTGCAATAATAAGAGTACAGTACCATTCCAATAACTGCAATAAGGATCCCTAGAATGTTGCGCCAGCTAAAAGGGTCACGAAGTAGAACATAGCCAAATGCCAAAACTAGGCATGTTTTCAGATGCCCTAGGACCTGATAGGTGACAGGAGATGTCTTTCCAATTACCAAGAATGTACTGAAGTTCACAGAGACAGAAATCAGGCACGATAGAACAATGAAGAACTGCCACCAAAGTATGCAAAAACAGTATTAGAAAGAAGCTATTAGATAAAGGAGGAGTTAGAGATCTGAAATTCTCACCAGCACTTGGGGTGTGTACTTGAAAGCAAAAACATTTAGATTAGTCAATAATCCATCTAGAAATGGACCAATTATGAACAAAGTTATCGCCTGATAGGGGCAGGATTGATACAGAAGTTGAGTAGAAGAAACTTTAAATTTCTTCTGAATAGTATTGGTCATCTAAAATAATGTGGTTAAGATTTTACAACTTCACTAGAAGCAGCAGGAAGAAAGAAACAAACTATACACCATGCATCAAAGAAATGTTAGCCTACAGCTTTAGATTTATCTATCTTTTGCTTTGCCATTTTCGGAAAAAACACTGATGTAAAAATGCTTAGGAACAAATAGGCTCTTAAACTAAAGGATACAATCTGTGCAATGCAGGTTGTAACAACTGCAAGAAGAGATAAGACAGAGCCAAGGACGTTAAGTTGAAGATCAGTCACAGTTGCAATCCCAACACCCAGAAGAAGAATTGCCAATGAAAGCTGGATATTCCGACTGCAATAATACAATAAGTATCATCATGTAATTATAATTAGATAAAAAAATTACATGAACAGCTAGAACCTTAGAGAAAAACTGAATCCCTGATTAACCTACACTATTATATAAAATTTTCGAACTGAAACATGGAAATTTTAGACTAAAAAAAAATTTCACACCAAAAGCTTTTATAAATAAAAATTAATACTCGTCTGAAACTATTAAAAGTTCTCTAGTGGAGGCATGAACAACAGTTAAGATTTGGTCTAGACTGAAGATGTACAAATATAAAGATCACTAGCATGTCCAAGAAAATTGGGTTATAACAATGATATTTGTAAAAAAAAAAAAGGAACTTCGTTTAAAAATTAAATACATGATTAAATCATGTCTTTTAACTGTCATTTCAAATTAAACAAGCATGTCAAATAATCTTTATATGATATCATATGGAAGCCACTAGAGAAGTTTTACCTTCCATGGAACCACAGGCCAGGAGGAATTTGGCAAAGGTTCCTATTAGATACACATGCCCCCAAGCAATTTCATCCTTTTCTTTACTTTGTTTACTTTTTCCAGCTAAATATTAAGAAACATTTCAAACCTATACAACCTCCCAAATTATCTCCAGGTGCAAGAGCTGGACTTGACCACAAATACTAACACCTATTTACATACTAAAGATACATAAAAAAAAAAAAAGTTAAAGACTAGACACATCAAATACAAGAGCATGATTAAGAGAAAAACCTGAATTTCTTCCTGAAGAAAAGCGTCTCCAAAAGAACAGTACAGGGGATGATCGCCAATTTTGTCATCTACAAATGGGATATATATTTCAGAACATTACACCCCTAAAAAGTTTTGAAGAAAAATACCAACATGTAGGATTAGTCTGAAAACAAAATTGGGAAGTGGGGTCAGGTGAGTGTGGGCATGAAGGAATTTTGATATTCACATACGATTCTTCCACAAAAGACAGTTTTACCAGATAGCAATAAGTTAAGGCATCGCTCAAGTCTGTCAAAGGATGCATCTTTAACTTTATAGTTTGATTACGCATTTTGACCAGGCAGAATTGAAAGAACAAAGAGCCACCCAGCTTCTTTCAAATCACATGCACGTATTGTAGGCTTCCATTACAGTTTCAGAAACAAATATCATGTGCTTCTTTTACAGTCATATGTGCTTGTTTCATAGATTTAAAAAACACAAGCAACATGCCTTGTTAGAGGAGGGAAAAAGGAATGCAAAATGCCTTTCCATTCTTAAACATGAGGATGCAATTAACAAAGAAAAATTAAATCAATCGCCGATGATGGTGTTACAATAGTTGAGAAATAAAAATTGGATCATAAGAAAATATTTTACTTTATTTACCTGGTAGAAACCAACAGAATTGAAACCCAAACTAAGATTTAAAAGACCAATGGAAATTCCATTTAAAATGCCAAATCCCATGACAGCTCTTGCATCAAAAGGCTTGTGTTCAAACATTTTCATCCACAATGCCACATGAAGTGAACAAAATGTCACCAGAAGATGCCAGCTTGTCAATGTTGTCGCTGTGTCCCCAACAAACACCCAAAATAATATTAGTCAGCACGTACATCAAAGTTCTTTCAAAAACAATTATCAATAACTATTCAAATTAAATTGTAGTTCAGAAAACTAAGCAGCTCCTTGCTTCCTTGTTCCATAATGATCTAAAAATTCAGTGACTAGTATCTTTACTACCAGTGGCACCATTACATGGAGTTTAAGTTTCTTTAATAACATGAAAATTGAGCATGATTCATTCATACAAATAAAAATTCAACAAACTTCAGCATTTTCACTGTGAATTCAAGACCAAAATTAACATAACATTTCAGATCTAATACGAATTTGAGCAAACACCGACAAAAATGAAATACACAAAGATATTAAACCAAAAAACCTACTGATCTATCTGTCTGCCTGTGGATAAATCTCTCATTACTATTAAAAGATCACCCAAAATAAATTATTGAATTGCATCTGGGAAAAATGAAATAGGAGACTGACCAAAAGTGAAACCGAGAGTACTAATGAGAGCCTTATTGCAAATAACAATAGAAACGGAAGAAACCACAGATAGACTCAAAGCACCAACAGTTCCAAGCTGGAACCTCTGGCTCTCACTCATCTTCTTCTTTGTCACTCGCTTCTATTCAATTATTCTCTTCCTTTTCTCGATCCGGATCTGCCAATTTCCCAGTTTTGTCCATTACATCAAATTATTAGCATTTCATTTCGATCATAAAAATCGTCAAGTAAATTAAATGGAGAAAACATAACTTTTAGCATGGATATGGGAATCCGTACCTCAACAAGGTCATGAGCTGCTGCTGGTTTGTTGTTGTTTCTTATAATAGTTTTGTGATGGTCAAAAACAGAAGCTGAGAAAGTGAGATTTTTATTGATTGATGTTGAAAAGGAGAAAATCAGATAAAATTTTGCACTGAAATGAAACAATGCAATTCCGTCTGTCTGTTAGGTTGGCGTATTATATTATTGTTATTGTTTTTTTAGAGGATTTATTTTTATTATTATTATTATTATTATTATTATTATTAGGGACAATAATATACGAGTCCTACGAGTTTTTAATTTTTATAATTAAATCTTAAAAGTATATTTTTGAAAAAAATTAAATCCTAAAAGTATCTAAAATTTTAACTATTAGTTCTGAGTTCTTTCAAAAAAAAAAAATATAGTTTTAAGTTATTTTTAAAAATTGAAAATATTAATATGTCCATTTGATTATATTGATAAGTGACACTTGTGCTACTTAATCAGATCTCTTTTACACTTATACAGCCACATTATACTCTTTTTCAACTCAACTTTTTTAATATATATATCGACCTTTTTTCTAAGGTAAAAATAGATAATTTTCCAATCAAAATATTTGTTTTGCTCTGTATCAATAATGTCATTTTCCGCTAGATAATTATTGATAGGAATACCTTCCAACATATCGAAAATGTTGCTTTTTTTTTGTGTTGTAATTATAAGAAATCTTTTGTTTATTATTTATTTGGAATGTTGATCCATAAATATATGAGTCCTTCTTATTTTCATAATTAATAGATTTATATGATAAAAGATTATATCTATAGTGTTTTCTAAAATTAACTTTTTGCTTTGGTAATGAGTCTGCCTTAAAATAAAAATCATTTTTTTTTCAAACTGAATTAATTGGTCTTTTTCATATAAATTCCGTTTGTTTAATTTTTTCTTTTGAACCATAGTGTTGATTGATATATATATATATATATAAACTAATTGGTGAAAAAATTCCAAATTTTTACGATATTTTACAATTTAATTCTAAATTTTTAATTTTTATAATAATATTCCAATTTAGTAAATGTTTGGCAATTTTAATACAAATAGGTTTTTTATCAAAATTAACTAAAAATGTTAACGTGACATCTTATAAAATGTCAAATTTACCCATTGTAATTTTCTAAATTTATAAAGGTTTATTAGTATAAAAATCCAAACATTTGAATTTTTTGATAATTTTATTCCAACTTTCAAATTTTGATAAAATGTTTTAATTTAGCCAATTAATAATTATTTATTTAAAATTAAATAAAAATACAAACACAATAAAAGAATTAAATTTACTATTAAGAAATTGTTAAATTCACAAATGATTTTTATAATAATTTTAAAAATTAAAGATATTTTTA
>CATIWO010822439.1:0-15723 GCA_949673435.1 Macaranga tanarius | reverse complement strand
AAGCAAGTATCTAGAATGAAAATTAATGAGAAAATTTCTTTTTGACGAAAAATGTATAAACCAAAAATCACATTTTCCAAAGTGGCACAGGTCAAATTGTATAGAGCCAATAGGAAGCAAGTGGGAATTATTATTATTTTTTATTTTCTTATATTAATAATTTTGTGTATGAGTTTTAATTGCTGCTTTTAATTTTCAGTCATTGTTGGGGTGCGAAACTTCATGCAAATGGATAACGTCGAAAGTTACATATATGCACAAGGTTTCATCATCTCCTACTTCTCATCACCATTCACTTCTATGCTTCATCATCCTTAATTTCCAACATTTCAACTATATTAATTTATATTATTTTACTTGTGAATATATATATATATATCTATCGAATAACTCAGTTAATATTAAATATTAATAATTTAAATATAATAAATATATATTAAAATTCTACATGAACTCGAATATGAATATATGATGAACGTGAACCATCTTCTTCCACATCGCCCCTCACTTACCATCACATTGTTTCCTCTGGAAGTCTCCAATGGCATACGCAAGATTCTTCTTTTTTTTCTTTTTTTTTTTATATGAGATTCTATTACCCAAAAAAATAGTTCAATAGTTAATTTTTTTAAATATGGCAAAGTATGAATTTTAGATGCATAAAATTAATTACTTTCTATTGTATGCTATTATAACGGTAGGCGGCGGGGTTCAGCGTGCGCCTAAGTGTTCGGCGACTACGGTACTGTACGAGTTTAGGGCCCACTAGAAATACAAATACAAGCTTTTTGGGCTTGGATCGGAGATGGGAGTCACCACCCGGATGAGATCCGGGACACTTTTACAGCAACTGGATTCTAGGGAGGAAGCCTAGCAACCGTTCTTAGAGATTGGGTCCGAAAACTGGGTATGGACTTTTGAATGGCCATCTTGCGATCGGCCTTCGTTTGTGTTTTGTATTTTATTATTTTTAATTATCTAATTATTCTTTTAATTACAAGCGAATAGCCATTTTGGTTTAAACAAATTTCAAATTTTACAATTAGGTCCAAGTTTGATTATTAGTCAATTTTCAGGCAATTTTAATTGTGATTCATATATCCATACACAATATACATTAATATTAATTAAATCATACAAAGAAATTGAGGGAGGAGAAATGATTACAACTTTTTAAAAACGAATAAAAATAAACAAACAGATAAATAAATAAACCATGCAAAGAAAGGAGGGAGGAGAATTGAATTACAATCCAATACAGATAAAATAAACAATCAAAGAAAGGGGGGAAGGAGAAAAGATTACAAGCCTTTGAAAGGGATTAAATAAGCAATTAAATGAATCAAAAGATTAAATTGCAGACTCTTAATGAAAATAAATAAAGCAATAAATAAAGCAATTTTACAACGAAGCTGTAAGAGAACATCAATCGAATAAAAGAAAGAGAATTCTGTAGATATTGTTCTGGAACACAGAGGCGCATGCCTCTGTGTTATATGGGCGTGCGCCTCTACAAGAAAAGGTGCACGCCTCTGCTTAACAGGCGCATGTCACAATAACGGTCAGATTTTTGAAAAAGACTCAGGGGCGTGTGTGTGTGTGTTAGAGGCGTGCGCCTTCTTAGAGGGGGCGTGCGCCTCAACGAAGAGACACACGCCCTTTGGTTCAAAACAGAGACAGAAATTACATGCTTTTTTTATAATTAAATAGCGCAAACGACAATTTAATTAATAGCAAAGATTCTTAAACAAGTTAAATCACTACATAGACTCAAAACACATGCTTTAACAACAAAGAATAAGATTTAACAAAGAAAAATAAATTAAATTAAATTTAAAACCAAAAGAAGGAGAAAAGTTATTGTGAAGCTTGGATTTTGAAAGTATTTTACCCTCAGATTGATTCTAGGTTGCCTTTTTGCTTATGGTCCTTCAAATCCAGACCCACTTATTTTGTTTTTTTTTTTGTGTTTTCTCTCTTCTCTCGATTTTTTCTTTTCTCTTCCTCTCTAGTTTTTGTGTTTTTTTTTTCTTGTTGTATGTCCCCCCTCCTTCTTCTTCAGAGCCAACCCTCCTCTTTAATAGAGGATGTTTCCCCTCTTCATGGGCATTAAACCCCACCTCCCCTCATTTGCCCGTTGCAGAACGTGGAGTAATCCACATTCTACCGTTACTTATTTTTTCAGTCCAGGTATTGTAGAGGCGTGTGTCTCTGCTGACAGAGACGTGCGCCTCTACACTGAAAGGGCATGTGCCTCTATATCAAAGAGGTGCACGCCTCTAAGAGGGGAAATGGGCCTTAATGGGCTTTTATCTGGTTTGGGCTAAACAGATCAGTTTATTGGGCTTGGTCTTTTAGGTTACGTGTCTGGACTTAGGTTATAATTTTTGGGCTCTCTCACAAGTAAATCTGAATTCAATGTCTTAGTAAATTGGATTTAATTGTCATCTTTCATCATTGGGCTTGTCTTTGTGAGCCGGCTAAACCATGTGTCCACATTTTGCCCCATTGGTTTTTGGAAAATCACATAAAATGTAAATTTTAAATCCAATTTTTTCAAAAAATAACATGCATGTAACAAAACAAAAGGATATTTTTGAATCCTGAAATTTGATTTGCGCACCATCGACCTCGGGGTACAACTCGAGAGGTGAGTTTTTGTCACCGTCCAACCTTGGTGTCCGAACCAAGAAGTTTCTTATTTGGAAATCGCCATCCAACCTCAATGTCTGAACTGAGAGGTTTCAATTCCTGGGTCACCGTCCAACCTTGGTGTCCGGACCAAAAGGCTTATTTTTTAAAAATCGTCGTCCAACCTCGGTGTCCAAATTAAGAGGTTTTAATTCTAGGGTCGCCGTCCAACCTCGGTGTTCGAACCGAGAGGCTTCAATTTCTAGGTCGTTGTCCAACCTTGGTGTCCGAACCAAGAGACTTCTTATTTGGAAATCACTGTCCAACTTCGGTGTCCGAACCGAGAGGTTTCAATTCCAGGGTTATTGTCCAACCTCAGTGTCCAAACCAAGAGGCTTCAATTTTTGGGTTGCCGTCCAACCTTGGTGTTCGAACCAAGAGGCTTCAATTTTAGGAATTGCACATCCTGCAAGTGTAAATTCAATGTATTAGTTGCCTATTTAAAACTTTAAGTACCAAAAAGCAATTTTCCTATGGAGGACCAAAGTGGCAATTTGCCAAAGCTATATAAATTTAAATCCTTTCAATTTCTTTATCCACTTTCGCGCCATTCTAATTCTTCTCTTCAAACATAAATTCCTTCATTTTACTATGATGGACCCTGTACTCGAGCGTACACCCAACCTTCCAGTGTGGCCCGTTGTCACTCCCGAGGCTCGGGCGCCTCGTTCTTTTGGCCTGGACCCAGATAGGGACATCCCTCTCACACCTTCTCTCCACACCCATATCTGTTCGTGCTACATGAGAGGTTAGTCATTTTTTACCTGCTTTTTCTTCAAAAATAAGAATGGGTCAGTTAGATTTAGACATATGCATGCTTAATCAATCAATAAACCAACGAAAAACTAAGAAAAATTAAATTATTTTGAATCAAAATATTCAGCCCTTCGCGCCTCGGAGGCGTGCGCCTCTTCATTGAGGCGTGCGCCTCTTTATTGAGGCGTGCAACTCATCGGTGAGGCGTGTGCCTCAACTACGAGACATGCACCTCTGCGAAGTGACATGCGCCTCTTTGTCGAAGGGACGTAGCCCTTTTGTTTGACATAGGTGCATGCCTTTGCAAATGGAGGCATGCGCCTCTGTCTTGAGGTATGCACCTCTACACATAAAGGCGTGCACCTCTATTACATTGGGGCGTGTGCCTCTAAGGATTGAATGCCGGTTTATTTATCTGTCTCATATGTAAAAATTTAAAAAGAATATTTGATACTTCCTGCAGTTTGACCAGCACTCTCTGAAGGGTGCTGGTAATATTATTGGGGCCCGTAAATAGTACGGTAGCATGACCGAGGTGATTTGTAAGAGGATCAGGGAGACAAGCTTCGAGCCTTTTATCCTTACACTGCCCACTGTTGTTGGTCGCCACGACCTCAACAGTTTGTACGCCTTGATGGAAAGATGGATGGATTCGACTCACACTTTCCATCTTTCAGTTGGCGAGTTGACCCTAGGCCGGTCACTTTTGCGGCAATTATTGGAGTAGTTTGTGTTGGCGAGCCGGTTCCATTTGATCGACGCTTAGAGCCTATGAGTCCCGATCGTGCAGGGTACATCGAGCGATTATTGGGTATGATTCCTGCTGTGAAGGCGACCCATACAGTCAAGGTTGACTCGATTCTTATATATTATGCTGACATCAGGGTAGAGGACATTACCACTCTCCGGAAGATTGATCAGGTGGTTCGAGCCTTTCTCTTTTATCTGCTAAGTACCACTCTCTTCTGTGATGCGGCTAGCTCAGTGGATCTCATCCTTTCGATGGCTCTTTGAGACATATATCTTATTTCTACCTATGACTGGGGATCTGCCGCCCTTACATACTTATACTGGAGCATGGACAACTTCGTCCGAGGGACTCATTAGTTGTGTGGCTTTTGGCATGCCATTCATGTGAGTCTCAGTCCTTTTCTATTTTATTTTCTATTTAACCACGTGTGTTCCCTTTTTACAATCTCTTTTGTTTTGCAGATGTGGGGATTAGAGCTGGGGTGATGCCCTCCGCTGGGACCTTTTTTTTGCTGAGTCGCTGGGGCTCTAGTCGCACAGGGAGACGAGAGATATCTCAGTTCCATCTTCACCGTGTCTACCTCAGCAGGCTCTTTTGGAACGAGGTAAACCTATAAAAAATAAAAAGAAGTAAATTAGAATTATATTTGCACATGTAAAATTTTGACTTACCTCGTGCATTTTCTGATAAGGTTGTGAGATCTCCTTAGGGGCCTATTGAGAACTGGAGTGAGGCCATGACTCGTTCAAGATATGTAACTGGTAGGAGCATCCTTCTAGTAGAACCATTTCAGAGGATGTTCTATCTAGGGGAGCGAGTGTATGAGTGGGCATCAGGTCCCGGTCAGAGATGTGTGCCCATGACCCCTCCCGTCATGTTTTGGGCATATCAGTGGGCAGGAGAGTATCTCCTGCTATCCGTCGGGTTTTTGTATGATAGCCTGGTGCTTATACGACTTTCATCAGGGACTAGCTGCTGCCTAGGCTTTCACTGCCTGACCTTGTCACTCAGGTATACACTATTTATATTCATGATCATGCACTTTAGTCGTTGTTTTATCATCTTCTAATCCTAGTCTTTTACAGCTTCGTCCGAGAGGCACTGGACCTCAGGTTCGATCTCCACCTTCGGGTGAGTGCCCTGCGCAGCGGGTTCGGATCCATTCTCCTGCTACTGCTGACAGACCTAGCTCCTCTTATGCTCCGCCATGGAGGACTTCGGATGCTGGTTCGAGCACTTATCAGGCTACCACACGCAGGATTCCTAATGTTGGACCTTTATGTTCTCATGACGCCTTCCCCTATCTACCTGAGCCTACTACCAGATACTGGAGCACCAGCGGGAGGTTATCTCGGGCTGTCTTGACACCGAACCTAGAGGACTTTCCATTACCTGTTCCTCCTATTGCTACTCATGTGAGTATTACTTGTGCTTTTTATCACTTTTGGCTATCTGCATAAAATATCATTATTGACATGATCTGATCCTTTATACCTGTAGATTCCTAGAGAACAGGGGGAGCACATATTTGGCTTGCTGGAAGCCCAATGAAATCTCCTGTTCCAAGTCTCGAGAGAGTGGAGGGTATGCTAGCAATCCTATTCTATATGTATGCATGCTTTTATGATATTTACTCTTCTGTTCCAGGTCTCGGGAGAGTGGAGGGTATGCTAGCAATCCTATTCTATATGTATGCATGCTTTTATAATATTTACTTACCTATTTTCATTTTGTTTGGACAGGTGCACTGTGCCAGTTTGGATTCCCGGATCCTCTCGCTTGAGCGGCAGCTTGCTAATCTCCAAGTCACGAGTGGGGATGATGAGGGTGACTTGGAGGTAGATGATGAAGACATTCCTGCTGTGGGTACTCCTCCATTCTATGGTGTCCAAGATGTTGATGATGGCATTAATGATGAGGGTGATGTCGAGATTGAGCAGGCTGGCGAGGGCGACGAGGATGACGAGGGCGAGGAGGATGACGAGGAGACTGAGTCTGAGAAGGATTAGACTGCAGGGCTAGAGATTAGCAGGGATAGGGATAGACTTTTTGGATCCTTTTAGAGGGATTTATGGCATTTCTATTCATTTTATATAGACTGATTTTTGGATTGGATATAAAAGATGCATTTTTTTTATTTCAGTGTTCGCATTTCTTTTTAAATTATGCTCTATACTCAATTGCACAAGCATTTCTAACTAAATTTGCATCAATTTTCCAAATAAATACACATATCCACAATTTTCAAGACAAGGGCGTGAATGTCAAAAGGAGGCATGCGCCTCTGCATTATAGAGGCGTGTGCCTTTAATGATGAGGCATGCACCTCTTCTCCATGACACTGTGTGCCTTTGGATCATAGAGGCGTGCGCTTCAGAAGAAGAGAGGCATCCGCCTCTACAGTGCGGCGGTGCCTCTACGGCATTGTTCCTAAGATTTTCTGATTTCATCCCTTTCAAAAGCTTATAAATATGCCCCACACCATTCTATTTTTCCCTAGAAAACCCTAATCATGTTAGAGCACAACCTGAAATTAATTCGACCCATTTTACAAAGCTTGGATGGAGAAACCTGGCAGAAACTAAACTCCTTTCATCTATCAGTCTTCAGATCTATTCACCTAAGTAAAATCAACTACCCATTCCTGCACACTGTCGCCCAGTTCTGGGATCCACAGACCCATATTTTCAGATTCAATACTTTTAAAATCTGCCCCCTCCCCGAAGAATTTGGAGTAATTCTGAGTTACCCAGATAATTTTTCCAGGCAGATTACGGTGCCGTCATCTGATACCCTAGATGAGAGAATCATTCAGCAACAAATGACACGCCTGTTCAATATTCATCCTTCTTCTTCTCTGACACATCTTTCAGGGAACGGGATTATTTTTTATTCCTTCTTGAAGGCTGTTGTGGCTATTAACAGCAATGAAGTGTATTGGCCACAAATGATTACCTTCTGTATGTATACTCAATTCTTGCTAGTTTCTCCTTCAGGCGACTGCGATCCCAAAATCATGCAGATCCTTGATCAAGTGGAGTATGGACTCAATCTCATGCCGGTTATCCTTGCTAAGACCTTAACTGGTTTAGACAATCTACCTGTAATACACCGGTTTGCTAGAAGTCCCATACTACTGGAGGTACACAAACTCCTTTTTTTTACTCCTCTAGGACTTACAGATCTAGCTACAGGAAAAATTAAAGCTATTGGCACCGCCTCATAATATTGCTAAGTATAAACCTAATCAGGTGCGGACTCGTCCATTGCAGAAACTCCCAACTGACTTGAAAGAATGGTTAACTAACTTTCCAGATACCGGAGTTTAATGGATATGTCCTTAGTGGAATATCAGATATGTGACTACCAGGACATAGACATATTACGTTCCTTTTGCCGGTCTAAACTTCTGCTCATTCTACTATCCGATTCGACTCTGCCGTCAGTACGGAGAAAAGTAAATGATTGTAGAGCCCACACATGGTTTTCAACCCGATCCTCTAACCCAGAATTTTATAGAAAATATGTCAGCGACTTGGCCACGACAGACCCTTAGGCGAAGTATCTCGTTGGATGGAGATATTACCACTGATGATCATTACAAAGCTTGGATCTAGTTACAGCAAATAGAACAAGATGAATTCATCATGCATCAGAAGACTAGGGATTTATTTAGGATTAGTATACAAGAAATGAGAAAAAATAAAAGGAAAAGGACTTAGATTTATTTTCTTCTTTAGTTTTAGCAACTTGAATAAACTTAGCTTGTTTTATGTGATTTCTTATCTTTCGGTTAAGCCTAATATAATAAGCATTTAATGTAACATTTAACAAAAATAAAAGCAAGCCTCTTTATTTAAAATAAGCATAATTGTACATACAAATTGCTTCTTAACATTTCTCCTGTTGTTGGGTGGCTTGCCCTTGTAAGTTTTCTAACCAACTATTTTACTCTCTCTTTCTCTCTCTCTCTCTCCTTTTATTTATCCTTTATTTTTGTTTAAGCTGCTCCTTTACGGAGTTTTCAACTCAGTAGGATTTTTTTTATCTAGACAGCCTCTTTAGAGATTTTTTCTCTAGCGAGACTTTATAGAAAATATTTCTTAAGCTTATCCAGGTTGATGGGATTCCTGAACTCTTTGCCTTCTAGATCTGACAAAATGGCCACACCCTTTGAGAATATCTTCTTCACGAGATAGAGACCTTCTCAATTCGACTCGAATTTACCCTTCAGATCAGTAAGGAGTGGTTTTATGTGTTTCAAAACCAGTTCCCCTTCTTTTATTTTCTCTAATTTCATCTTGTTATTATAAGCTCTGGCAATTCTCTTCTGATACAACTGCATGTGATACATTACTTTCAACCTCTTTTCGTCCAACAGCGTCAACTGTGTTAATCTGCTTTCCATCCACTGATATTCAGGAATCTTGGCTTCTAACAGAACCCTCAGAGATTGAATTTTTACTTCTACTGGCAATACCACTTCGCACCCATATACCAATGAATAAGGCGTAACCCCAGTAGAAGTTCTGGCGGTTGTTCCGTACCCCCATAATGCAAACTATAAGTATTCCGATCAATCTCTGTAATTTTCTATCATTTTGGCCAAGATCCAAAATATACTGGTGATGCTCTATCTTGTAGTGCCAGAGTAATGCAGTAGTTTTTGACTAAAATTGGACCCCGTTATTAGTTACAACATGATGAGGTAACCCATACCTGCAGATTATGTTCTTTTCTATGAACCTCACCATTTATTTTGACCCGACCGAAGTGTAAGATTCAGCCTCAACTTATTTAGAAAAATAGTCCACCGCCACCACAATATACTGATGCCTATTTGATGCCACCAGCCTTATTTCCCCGATTGTATCAATTCCCCAGTCTACGAAAGGCCATGGAGATGTTAACCCTTGAAGTTCTATTGAAGGAAGGTGACTAACGTCTCCATAAGCTTGGCAATTATGGCATTTCTTCACAAATTTAACATAATCTGATTCCATGGTTAACCAGAAGTATTCTTGTCAAGTTATCTTCTTAGCTAAAACTGTTCCATTTATATGGGGTCTGCAAACACCTGCATGAACAGTTTCTATAATCTCTTATGCTTCTTCCTTATCCACACACTGCAAGTGTGCCCTAGTTGGCATTCTCTTATACAGCATACTCAAATGACTGATAAACTGTCTGGATAATATTTTTAAAGACATCCTTTCCTTCTTATCTGCATCTTCAGGAAATTATCCAGTCTCTAGGTATTTCTGCAGATCATAAAACCATGGCTTTTCTGCTGGTCCCATTGGCATTACCCTCAACTCTTCATGATACAGAGTCCTAGACTTCACTAGAATCAATGGCTTAATTAGAGTCTTGGCATCACTTTCCCACATTGATGCCAACATAGCTAGGGCATCCGCAACTTGATTGTCCTCCCGAGGCAAATGCATGAATTTGTATTGATTGAACGAAAGAGTCACCATGGCCAAGTAATTCACGTAAAGCCTCAGTCTGTCCTCTTTAACTCCCCATTCCTTTGAAACCTACTTCACTACCAACATCGAATCTCCAAACACTGTTACTTCTTCTGCATTGATGTCTCGTAAGGCTTCGGACCCAAATATATATGCCTCATATTCTGCTTGATTATTAGTCACATCAAACTCTAATTTTTTGGCCATAGGGATCATTTTACCTTCAGGTGTGACCAGGATTACACCAACACCTGCCCCCTTGCTATTAACAACTCCGTCAAAGTACATGCACTATCTCTGCCCCTCAATGGCTCTCAAATGCTCATCGGGAAATTCCAATTCCTACTCATGATTATCCTCCATAGGATTCTGCACTAGAAAGTCTACAACAGCCCTTCCTTTGATTACTTTCTTCGATAAATACTCAATGTCAAACTCTGTGAGCAGAATCAACCATCGAGCCAATTTCCCAATGAGAGAGAGAGTTTGTTGAAGGTACTTCAGAGGATCATATTTGGAGATAACTTGAATCTTGTAAAACTGAAAGTAATGCCGAAGCTTTTTAGTTGCCCACACAACTGACAGACAAGTTTTTTCCACCAAATTGTAATTAGCTTCATATGGTAGAAACTTTTTACTCAAGTAGTATATAACATGTTCTACCCCATTCTCATCTTCCTGTGCCAACATTGCCCCCACAGCTTCCTTCTCGATTGCTAAGTACAAAATCAATAGTTTCTCGGGTCTTGGTGGTTGCAACACAGGTGGCTTCATCAAATACCTATTAATTGCCTCAAAAGCCTGCTGACATCAGTCATCCCAAACCACTGGTTAATTTTTCCTGAGAAGCTTGAATATCGGCTCACAAACGATGGTCAATTTGGCTATGAACCGGCTAATGTACTGTAACCGTCCAATAAACCCTCTTACTTCTTTCTCTATCTTTGGCGCTAGCATCTCACTGATAGCTTTCACTTTATCCGGATCGACCTCTATTCTCCTTTTGCTGACTATGTGACCCAATAGTTTTCCTGAGGCGACCCCGAATATACATTTCTTTAGATTTAGCCTCAAATTGAACTTTTTAGCTTTATTTAGGAACTTATCTAGAGCTTCAAGGTGTCCTTCTCTTATAGGAGACTTGACCATCATATCATCCACATATACCTCAAATTCTTTATGGATCATATCATGCAATAAAGTAGTTGCCATCCGTTGATATGTTGCCCCGGTATTCTTTAATCCAAATGGCATTACCAAGTAATAGTAAATTCCCCACTCGATTATGAATGAGATCTTCAGTTTATCTACCTCAGCCATCTTAATCTGATTATACTCTGAGAATCCATCCATGAAGGAGTACATGGCACTCGAGGCTGCACTATCCACTAGTGTATCAATGTGAGGTAAGGGAAAATCATCTTTTGGACAAGCTTTATTCAAGTCCCGATAATCGACACACATCCTTACTTTTCCATCTTTCTTTAGTACTGGTACGATGTTAGCAAGCCACTTCATATCGTCGACCACTTTAAGAAATCCTACCTTCCACTGTTTCTCGACTTCTTCCTTTATCAGGAGGGCCCATTCTGGTCTTAACCTTCTTTTTTTCTGCTTGACTGGTATGATGTGAGGATAAGTAGAGATCTCATATTCCACACTCTCACGATCTATCCCTGACATATCTTCATAACTCCAATACTTTTTGTCTCTTTATTAACAATTCTTTCATTTTTTTACTCTCATCAGGAGAAAGATCAAAAGCAATTATTATGTTTTTGGGATTTTCAATTGTGCCTAAATTAAATGTAGTGGTTTGCGTAGAATTAATGTCAAATATATGCATAAAATAATCATCACAATGAACATAACCATTAGGTAAGACATCACACGAGTAAGCAAAGTTAGATTTCATTGCATTAACCTTAGAGAAAAACAAATCATCATATTCAAACAAACTGGCAAGACAAATATCAAAATCATCACAAAACAAATCAATAAAAGAGTTTTAGACAAAAGTCTCTAAGTCCGCAGCAGCATCCAGACTCAGACTTGCATCTCCAGCAGCAATCTTCATTCCCTCAGCAGCAATCCTTTTGCCCTTGGAATCCTCGTCGGGAACAGCACCCTCAGTACCTTTCTTGTATTCCACAGTAGCAGCAACCTCTTCATCCACTATCAGCTCTTCTAGCATTGGCTCATCCATACTTTGCTCACCCAGATAATCCACAAAAATCTCAAACCCAGGAACCTTCCTCCCTTCTAAAAACAAGGGCTCGGGCTTTCCTCTGTAAGGAGTGTAGTTTCCTTCTTTCATAAACCTTTCCCAAAGAGACCATTCTTCCTCACTGTTAGGACCATCTTTCCCTCCTTAGTAACCCAATCCATGCTTCAAAATCTACAACTTTACCTCCACATACTCGGGTGGTCCAGTATGATTCTTTTCCAATCTTAATCCAGGTATGAAATTTATTCCTTTCAGCATATTCAACACCTTCTCTTCCATAGAGTCCTTATAGATCATGCAGACTTCAAACTCTAGATTCAGAGGGATTTCTCTAAGAGCCAATTTTAAAGCTGCAATAGTAGCCTCGGATTCAGCTGAAATGGTGACCACCTTCCCCTCATATGGAAACTTAATCTTTTAGTGGAGAGTGGAGGCAACTCCTCTAATGGGATGGAACTAAGGCCTTCCCAAGAGCACAGCAAAGGTGACTGGGATGTCGATCACATGAAGAGTGACCCAGGCTTCAATGGGCCCAGTCTTGAGTAAGGTTTTGAATGTGCCTTCCACTGACCTTTTGGTATCATCATAGGCCTTGATTATCATATCAGTAGGTTGCAAATCAGCAGCAGTTAGACCAAGCCTTGGTAATATCTTTAGAGGACACACATTTATGGCTAACCCATTATCAACCATGACGCAATAAGTCATCTTTCCCTTAATTTCAGCTTTAATGAACAAAGGCCGATAGTGTTCCCTTCCTTCTAGTGGCATATTTTCATAAGTGAACATAATTTCCCCCTCAGGTTTCTGTATCAAGGAACTCACCAACTGTTAAGGGGTTATACCGGTGGAAACTTTTCTTTCATATAAAACTTAGACCATCACATCTCGGTGTATCTTAGATTGCATCAGAAGTTCCCAGATACTGGATACTATCTTCTCGGGTTATTCTTTCTTTGGTTCTTCTTTCTTCAGCTCTTCCTTGTCCTCAGATTTAATTTTCTGCTCAGAATCAACCTTTTCTTTGACTAGTTCACATTTTTTCTGCTCTTTTGTTGCCGTCACATGTTCAACTATCCACTCTCTTTCACCTTCCCATACATCAATCCCTTCTTGGGTGTCCTCATCATCGGAAGACCATATGTCCAACATATTCATAAATAAACCCCTCTCATTGGTGGCTTCTGGTTTGACAGGCTGGGTAGGTTCGGGGTTAGGTTCAAGGTTAATGAAAGAATTAAGCACTTGTTCTTTAATCAATCCAGTGCTAATCATCAGGATATATTGGTTTGGAGATAGAGTATTTCGATAATTTGGCAAAGGGTTGATTTGTGTGTTTAGTTTTTGGGTTTCTAGGTCAACCAATTTTCTAAAATCTATGAGGTCTTGGATGTTGTGTTTAAGGCGGGTGCATTGATCAGTGTCATATCCGATCACCTAGTGATATTTGCAAAATAGCTTTGGGTTGGCATTAAGAAATAGGGCTTTAGGTGGTAAAGGGCGAAGGAGTCCTTTCTCGATGAGCTTCTCAAGGACTTTTGAGAGAGGCCTTCCAAGATTGGAAAATTTCTGAGGTTGTTAGGGTTGCTTAATAGCATTGATCTACACATTGCTGCTTGGTCCTTTCTTATTCCTAAACCTTCCTCCATAAAACCTCTTTTCTTGAGCCATGTCAGTCTCTTTCTGAACTTTGAACCTATAGAGTTATTCAAAATTTTTAATCCCCATATCATTCAATTTCCTAGCCAACGGTAGGATACACCCATCAATAGCAAATATCAACTGATCAGATTTAGCTGGTCGTTGTCTCATCTATGCCAGCTTGCCCCTTCATCTGGTTAGATAATCAGAAAAGGACTCATTGAACTTTTGCTTAGTGTTTTACAAATATTTCAATGAAACCTCCATCTATGAGTTTAGCCCATACGACTTCATAAATGCATTACATAATTCTTTCTAACTAGCTTGCACATAAGGTTCCAAGGAATAATACCAGTGAACTGGCGCTCTTTTCAGGGACAGTAAAAATTGCTTCACAATCTGAGCTGTAGTGAGCTCAGTTGTATTTATATGAGTGACAAATTGTTTCAGATGCAGATGTGGATCCTCTGTGCTCAAGTACTTCTTCATATCTAGGAACTTAAACTTTTTTGGTAGAGGTTCCTGGTTGTCAAAGTTCATATCGCTGTAGTCTATCGATGCATCCATACCCTTATCCTTCATTAGCATTTACATTTGGGACCTCACTTTTACCATCTCCTTGGCCCATACAGGTTCTTCAGAGACTGCAGTAGTCTAAAATTTTTGCCTAGGAGGGTCGGCAAGGACTGTCTCAAGATCATCATTCTGGACCCTGGGTTTCTCAATTGTAGCTTCCCCCTCATCCAAATCAATCAGCTGTTTCCCCCTGGTAGTCTGGAGAATTTCACCCATCACCTCTCAGATAAGGTTTTTAGTATCAACAGTAATTTCTTCTTTTAACTGTCTCCCAAAAGCTTCCAAATCGGTATTGTCAGACATTATTACAATTTCAATGTATGGAGTAGCTCTAACAGGTGTGGATCTGATTAATCAACCTTCGTGGGTACGTGTCCAAACAGAAGACGGAGGATCAATTTCTACAAGACAAAGGGTTAAAAATATGCATGACGTGTATGCATGATATGCAGGTCTTTTATTAAGGGTTTTAATAGAATAAACAAACAAATAAATAAACAAATACATATAAGGTCTCAAACACAACCTTCCAACCTTATTTCTCCCACACACATGTTCATTGGTCAGTCTCTTACTTAGAATTTTTGGCCTGGACTTTAATTATCAACAGAGGATAATAAAATTGACGTACATGCAAAAGCTCTCGAGATAAAATAAACAAGTAGTATATCTCTTTCATAAAGCTAAAGTCCAATATAACGGACCATGATAGGAGGGCATAAGCCCAATCTAAAATGGTTCATCATCATTGGGCTTGAGTTTTATAAATGAGACTATTATATAGCAACAGAACACATGCATTAGAGGGAAACCCTAAAAGATAGTTACTAAGACATTACATAGGCTGAGTCTCGGGTTAAGTCAAAGGCTTCCATAGTCTATTATATACTTTTTTTCGTCTCTCCACTCAATGGTCCAAACGACGTACTTATTCGTACAGCACTGTGAGTGACAATAGCTATATACTCCACCTCCAGGTTTGAATGAAACACAGGCAGCAAAGCAACAACTATTATCGGTTTGATAGGGACCGTGTGCGCAACGTGTGAATGGTGTAGTGAATATAAATGCAGAAAGAATAATTAAATAATTGAAAATAATAAAATATAAAACACTGAAATCAGTTTCTCTATCCCCAGTGGAGTCGCCACTGTAGGCGGTGGAATTTAGAGTGCGCCTAAGTATTCAGCGACCATAGCATTGTGCAGGCTTAGGGCCCACTAGGAATACAAATACAAGCTTTTTAGGCTTAGATTGGAGATAGGAGTCGCCACCAGGGTGAGATCCGGGATACTTTTACAGCAACTGGATTCCACGAAGGAAGCCCAGCAGCAGTCCTCAGAGATTGAGTCCAGAAACTAGGTATGGGCTTTTGAATAGCCTACTCGATCTTGCGATCGGCCTCCGTTTGTATTTTATATTTTATAATTTTTAATTATCTAATTATTCTTTTAATTACACGCGAATGGCTATTTTGGTTCAAATAAATTTTAAATTTTACAATTAGGTCCAAGTTTGATTATTAGTCCATTTTCATGCAATTTTAATTGTGATTCATACATCCATACATCCATACACAATATATATTAATATTAATTAAATTATACAAA
>CATIWO010822320.1:0-12195 GCA_949673435.1 Macaranga tanarius | reverse complement strand
ATATAATTAATTAAAAGAGTAATTATGTCTAATATATATATATATATATATATATATATATATATATATATATATATATATATATATATATATATATATGTCAGCAATATTACTCAGCAACTATTTTAGGGATAGTGTTTGGTTGTACATATAGCCTTGGGGCATACAATCGGGTGGTTAGCCATTGGAGGGCAACTCTACGCATGCGTATGACCAGTAATATATATACACTTAGGCTGCTCAGCATCATCATGTGCCCAATGTGTCAGCATTCAGCATAATCTTTTAGTTATATATTTAATTAGTGTATGGATTAAAATTATTGTGAATGCTCTCTCAGTTTTAGAGTAACTGTGTAGCTAAAATTGATACAGTATTTCAGTTACTAGTAAGTTAGTTTATTAATAAATCATAAGAATTATTTCAACAGTTTTATAACTTTTATCAAAGTAATTCTCATATATTTATATAGTTATTATAAAAAATAGCCAATGTTCCTACTTTACATTATTTTATCCACTCACTGAGTATTTTTATACTCACCCCCTTCTTTTTAAAAAAATTTTTATAGATCCTTTGGAGTATCAGCAATAGACTGTAGGACCTAGCTTTACTTTATCTCATCCGGTGTCTAGTGGAGAATGAGCCAATCATCTCAATGTTTTGTCCTTTTGGTCATGCTTAAAAGTATCTTACTATGTAGTTGATAAACATGTACTTGACAATTGAAGATGTTTTAGGAGAATTTATCATGTATTAATATAATTGTATTTCCAGTTGGTTAAAATACTAAAGTTGTTAGTAATATAAGTATATACATTATTCTATTCCCAGCGTTAGCATTTGCCAACTATCAGCTAGACACGCCTACTCCATAGCTAGTAGAGTGGGTGTGATATTTTCTGATGAGCTAATTTAGGAATGTTGACTTAAAAATCAGTTTTGTACTGATTTTTTGTAAAGAAAATTTTTGTTCACATCTTTCATATGTTTTGAATCTGAAATATTCCTTAAATATGTTGGTATATAGGGAAAGTCTTTTTGCATATATAAATATTGTTTACCAATCATTTAAGGGTGTGTATCTAGAGAGCAAAATTGATTTTCATTAAAAGGTTTTTCTTGTGCTTCATTGGATGGTTTATTTTCTCTTTAATATCCATAGGTTTGATTGTAATTTTTGAAAGAGAGACACACCATCTTTAAATTCATTATTTGTGAGCAGTGGATGCTTAGTTTCTAGAGCTAATCAAAACCAAGATCGTATATAGTTTTCTGGATTTATTGGAAAAACCAGTGAGGATATTAGTTGCTGGACCTACGAAAAATTAGTTCAGGTGACAACTTAGGTTAGGGTTGATCTAAGGTTGTATTTGGCTTGTATTTTACCTATGAAAAGAGATTTTGAGATAGTGAAAAATCTTAAGAAGGGTTCCTTAAGAAGTGGATGCAGGCAAGGAGTGCCAAACCACTATAAAATTACTTGTGTTGATCTCTACTCTTTCTTCTTATTCTTGTTTGTTTTATATTTTATTTCTCGCTCTATTAACTTGCTTTAGTTTTCTTTTGATTGATCAAAATTAGTGTTTTTATTATTTTTATGAGTTTGTCAATTTAAAAGTTAAAATTTAAAATTAGTTTTTCAGTCTCAGAGATTAGCTTGCCGGTTAACTTTAGTTTTCTTTGAAATTTATTTTTAAGCTCAATTCACCCCCCTCTTAAGCAATCTAATGGACCTAGCAAGTGGTATCAGAGGAGGTTTATCTTGCTAAAAGTGATCCATATAGCTGCTAGCTCTAGTGCATTCCCTAGTGCATTAGGACTTATTGAGGAAAACCACATTACTAGACCACCTCTTTTCAATAGAACTAATTATGATTACTGGAAAAATAGGATGAGAAATTTCATTCAACTTGTTGACATTGATTGCTGGAAAATCATTCTTACTGGATCTTCTATTACAATTAAGAAAGATGTTGACGGTAAAATAGTTTCACTTTTTAAATCTAAATATTTATAAGCTAATTGGAAAATGGTGCAAATTAATGTTAAAGCTCTTAACATGATTCATTGTGCTCTTGATGTGAATGAATATAATAGGATCTTAACATGTACCTCTACCAAACAAGTGTAGGATAAACTTGAATTGACCTACGGAGGAACAAATCAAGTGAAGGAGTCCAAAATCAACTTGCTGTGGAGAGATTACAAACTATTTTCCATGAAGTTAGATGAAACCATTTCTACCATGAACTCCAGATTCAGTTAAATTATCAATGCATTGAAAAATCTTGGAAGAGATCTGACTGAGGAAGAAATGGTGAAGAAAGTTCTCAGATCACTACTTGAAAAATGGAAAAGTAAAGTGATAGTTCTGTGTAAAGCTAAAGATTTATGAAACTACTCTTATGATGAGCTAATTGGATTTTTGCTCACTCATAAGATGGTGATGAAGGGCAAATCAAAAGACACCTCAATAAAGAAGAAAAAAAGAGGAGATATTACTTTAAGAATGGAATCAAGTAATGATAACTCAACCAGCTCTGAAGATGAAGAAGTGGCACTCATCACAAGAAGATTTAAGAAAATATTCAAGAAAAGAGGAAAGACCTATAAGAAAAATATGAAGAAAATGTTTAATCCAAAGTTAGAGCCTCAAATCAAAAAGGAGGTTCCATAATTCATTTGCTTCGAATGCAACAAACCTGGACATCTGAAAGCTAATTGTCCTAAACTGAAAAAGAAGTCCAAGAAGGAAAAGCTCAAGAAAGCAATGGTTACATGAATCCAGCACCAATGAAGAAGATAAAGATGGAGGAGAACTTGTAAATCTCTATTTAATGGTAAAGGAAGACAAAAAAATCTACAAGCCTCAAGCTAATACAAATGCTGAAGCTAAAACATTGATAGACTTAACTGATAAAGTATACCTTTTAAAACCTTTCTCCAATGATGAATTATAAGCTGCTTTTGGTGATTTGTTCAAAGAATTTAAAAACTTATCCAAAAAGTATGTAAATCTTAAAAAGGAACTAAAGGCCTTAAAATCTAAAAATAAAATGTTATGTGCTCAATTTAAATATCATGATTCATAACCTTAAAGGAAAAGGAAGTGGTGAATAACAGAATCCTTACTGATTAGTCTGAAAAAATAGCTTAAGTGGAAAATGAAATCAACTTTCTTAAAAGATAACTAGGTGTTGCTACTGAAACAAATGTGACTCTCTTCAAAGAAAATGAAAATCTTCAAAAAATGATTTTGAGTCTCACAAATGATCTTGAAAAGCTCACCAAAAGAAAGCACACACTTGATTTACTTATAGAAAATTATCGTGCACACACTGATAAATCAGGCTTAGGATTCAGTGGATCTAAAAAATATAAGAAACATGAAACTCTTGTTAAAGCTGCCTCTTCATGCTATAAGCACTTCACTTGTTTTTATTGCAATAATAATGGACACATTACTAAATTTTATGCTTACAAGAGAGGTATCTCTAAAGTAAAATTTGTTTTGTTGCTAAAGAAGTCTGATTTAATTTATAAAGATAACCAGATAGGACCCAAATTAATTTAAGTACCTAAAAGCAAGTGATCTAATTGTAGGTATACCTAAAGAGTAAGAATGTGCAAAATAAGTGGTATATGAACAGCGCTTACTGTAGGTACATGACAAGTGATAGATCAAAAATCACTTAATTAAAGATGTAAAATAGAGGAACAGTCACCTTTGGAGACAATAGCAAAGCTAAAATCATTGGAATAGGGATCATCGGCACAAATCCATCAATTCAGGAGGTATCTTTGGTTATAAGAAGATTTAAAACCAAAAAAGGTACAACATCACGATACTTCAAAGTGACCATGGAAAAGAGTTTGAGAATAAGCTGTTTGAAGAATTCTATAATGATTTTAGAATAACCCACAATTTCTCAACTCTAGTGACACCTCAACAAAATGGAGTTATGGAAAGAAAAAATAAAACTCTACAGGAAATAGCTTGAACAATGCTTAGTGAAGCTAATCTGCCTAAGTACTTCTAAACTAAAGCTATCAACGTAATATGTTAGATTTTAAAATTGAGCTTTGGTAAGATCTTCTTTGAAAAAGACTCCCTATGAATTATGTAAAGGTAAGAAACCCAATATGATTTACTTTAAGGTTTTTGAATGTAAATGTTTCATTCATAACAACAAGAAAAATCCTCTTACTAAATTTGATGCAAAATTAGGTAAAGGAATTTTTCTTGGATATTCTAAATATTGTAAGGCTTATAGGGTTTTTAACAAGAGAAAAATTAGTGTTGAGGAGTCATTCATATAATATTCAAAGAAACTAACCAAACTCTACCAAGTGGAGATGTTGTTGATGACTTTCTTATAAGTACTGAAAATTCCAAGCATGAGCAAGAGGAACAAGATGAAAAGACTCAAGAAAGAAAGAATGTTCAAGATTAATGTGATGATAAAGCTGAAGAAAATTAGAAGAAGAAGAACCTAGAAAATCAGTCTGATCCAGTGCTAAGCTTTCAGCCTGATGAAACTTAAGAAAATCAATAGTACTTTAATAATAACCTACCAAATGATTGAAAGTACCAGAGACATCATTCAAAGGACAACCTCTTGACAAGTCTATCAAGCAAGCTCACAATAAGGAGTGTATTGAGGAAAATGATTGAAAATGTGGTATATGTCTCCAAGATAGAACCCAAAATTATAGATGAAGCGCAACAAGATGATAAAGCAAATTCGAATATTGATCATAAACTAATCATAAAAATATTCTTGGTGGCCTTTATATAGGCATTACAGAACTTGGAGTGAAAGCTAAATAATACTAATCCTATTAAAATAAGAAAACCTTAATAGACAGGCCTTGACTTGTCAAACCTTCCTATAAGCTAATTATCCTTTAAAAATAATTAAAAAAAATTAAAAAAACTCATAATTAACTAATGTTGACCCTGTGCATGATCAAGGTAGAACTAACTCTTGTTTTGACTTTAACAATTAATTTTGTGCTTCTAACATGTTTGTTTAAGTGTGATTATAAGTTATATTGATTCAAATGATGGAGCAAACTTTTGGTTGATTTGAAGCTTCATTAAACTCCTAAAAGGTCCCTCATAATATTCCTTAAAGTCCCATGGATGACCACAACATATATGGGATCAATTGGAGCCAAAATATGCAATTTTTACCAAGTTTGACCAGAGTTGACCACCTGCTCATGATCCTGACTGCTTCCTCACGACTGTGAGGAAGCACCCATGAGCAGAATCACTATAAACAATTAAAAGAAGAAGAAAAAGGCCTGGGGTGCTCACAAATGAGTGCTCACTATCGTGAGATGCATGGTCACGACCGTAAGCACACAATCACGATCGTGAGCATGCCCGTGAGCAAGCAGATTTACTACACAATAGTCCACAAATGATCCAACGGCTATATTTTTATGGGTTATGATCATGAGGAACCAATCACGCTCATGAGGAAGCATTTGTCAATCCAAAAGTCATGCTTTTAAGCATAATTTAAGGGGACATGATGGGCACGATTTAGTGACCTTCTAACAGCTAGTTTTTTAGCTTCTCTATATATAGGAGCATCAAAAACTTGTTAGAGGTTATTGATGAATGCTATTGAACATTATTGAACATTTCTTTGTAAATTATTCTTAGGATTTTTTATTGTTCTTTAACTCTTGAGAGAGTTGGGTTGTGTGATTAGAGATAGGGACTCATTTCTTCTACTTATTCTTTGGGGATTAAAGAAGTGGGTAGTGAGGTGTTATCTCTTGTTGTTTAAGTGGTTAGCCATTGTAAAAACACTTTGATTGTAAAGGTTTTAGAGTGAGCCTTGAAAACTCTTGAAGATTAGTTTGTGTTGAGCCAAGAAAAACACATTATTGTGTAAGGTTTGAGTTGAGTATAAAACTCAATTTTATTGTAACACATTTAGGTAATAAGATTAGTGTGGGTATTGAAAATCCTAACTTAGGGATAAGTTAGGTGGAGATATAGGATTATTGATAATCCAAACTCCTTAAACCATTTGTGTCCTAATTTTTTTTTGTATACTTTTTGTATATTTTTTGTTTATCTTTTATTTCTGCACTTGTTCTTGTGTTGGTTAATAGCTTTTTCTTTTAGTTCTCAAAAATCTACCATCAACCCTATTCACCCCCCCCCCTCTAGGGTCTTTCAATTGGTATCGGAGCTTAATTTCTAGGAACTTTATTACTAGAAATAAAAGATCATGGGGAGTAAATTTTTGAATTTCCAATCTCTTAGACCATTCTTTGATAGTAATGACTACCCACATTGGAAGTATAAAATGGAGTTGTATTTAGATAATGATCCTATTAGATTATAGGATGTAATCTTAGATAGGTGGAATCCTCCCATGAAGATAGTAGAAGGCATTCAAGTCCTAAAGGAAAGAATTAAATGGTCTCAAGTTAAGAAAGAGGAGAACCACGAAAACAAAAGGGCTATATCGGTTCTTATAGCTTCCATGTCAAGAGAAGAAGAAGGAAAAATTCAACATTATATTTCAGGCAAGGAGATGTGGAAGACCTTGGAAAACCATTATGAAGGCAACATCCAAGTTAAATCCAAGAAAGTTCAACTTCATATCTATGATTATGAACTACTCAAGATGGAGCCTCATAAAAGCATCACCGAAATAACAAATCGATTAAATGCTCTATTGACAACCTTGAGGAAGTTGGGTAAGCACTACTCAAAAAAGGATGTCAACACCAAAATTCTAAGAGTGCTACCCAATAAGGATTGGGAGTCAAGAGTAACTTCAATTGAGGAATCTTATGATCTCTCCAAGCTTTCAATCGATATTCTCATTGGTAAGCTTTTTACTTATGAGCTTACTGTGATACAAAGGGAAGAGAAGCAACAAAGTAAAGGAGAAAAGAAAAAAAGCCTTGCATTCAAAGCATCACAAGACTCAAGTGATGAAGATGACCTTGAAGACTCAAGTGAATATGATGATGAGATCACATCACTCACAAGAAGCTTCATGGAGTACTTAAAAAGGAAGAACTTGAGTAAACACAAAGAATTCAAGAGAGGTGGCTCCAAAAAGGCTAAGGAAGTCATATGCTTCAAATGCAAGAGGCCCGGTCATATTCAAGATGAATGTCCTAAGCTCAAGCACAAATACAAGGGAGCAAAGGAAAGGAGAAAAGCTTTCAAAGCTACTTGGGATGACTCTTCCGAATCTGAGATGGAAGATGAGCAATAAAAAGATCCTAACCTTTTCTTCATGGCCTTGGAGGACAACAATGAGGTACCATTCACTTCTTATTCTTCTTGTGATAATTGTGATGATTATAATGATTGTGATAATTATGATGATTGGGATGATTGTGATAATGATGAAAGTTCTTTTGTGAGCAAAATTGTTTTAAAATATAAAATTTTGCTTTCAAAGAAAAAGATTTACAAATTAAAGTTTTTAAAAATGTCAAAAGAATTTGATGATTTAAATAAAAAATTTTCAAAGCTGTTTTATCAAATGAACAACTTGAAAATGATTTGAAAATTTTAATTTCTATCGAAAGTGAACTTGACAAAAGCAAACTTGAGAATGAAAAGCTTTCAAAAGAAATTTCAGAATTTCAGAATTCAATTTCTAGATTTCAAAAAGGAAAGGAAACTCTAGATGCTCTTTTAACTTCTCAAAAATTTCATGGCAATACTCATGGTATTTGATATGAACATGGAGCATCATCATCATCATCATCTCATAACATATTTATGAAAGCAAATAATGATTCATCACATGCTCCTAGTAATAGTGCTAAGACTCAAGCCACATTGGCTAAAGAGTCTCATATATTTAGAGCCAAGTCTTCTAAGACTTATCCTCTTATGGCTCAAAGGTCTAAGGCACAAGCCAAAAGACCTAAACCCAAACACGCTTTTATATACACAAGGAATCACACACCTAAGCATGCAACACCTCATCATAATGTGCACACTTGTGAATGCATGGCATATGCACATTTTAGAACTTACCATCCTAGTAGGAGATATGTGCAACACTTTCACGCTAAGAGGAACAAAAAAATTGCTAATGTTAGATGCTCCTATTGTCAAGCCCTCACTACTATTTACTCCATTAGTAGATATAATTAAAGAATTAATAATAGTAAAGAATCTCTTATTAACAATATTACAAGAAGTAAATACTAAACTTTAAAGCTATTTCAAAGTATTTACATGTCTTTATACAACTCGAGGTTGACATTATATTATACAACAAATACTAATGTCAATCACTAATACTGCTACAATTGTCCATCTTCTTTATCGGCGTACTCCACTGCACTATCATCTCTCAGCTGCCAGCTAAGCAGATATTAAACACCTATACTGAAAATTTTTAAAATAAAAGAGTGTGAGTAATTTCATAAAGAAATTACCCAGTGAGTGGATAAAATATTATTTTGAAACTTTATCATAAGAAAATCTTTAAATTCAATTTTCAGAAATTTCAATATTTAGAACCAATGAACTTCAAATAATTTATTCACATTTGAAAAATTCTCATATTGAAAAATGACCACATAAATCACTCACTTGAAATTTGCATAAAATCCCCTTTTATTTATATTTATCATATGAAATAATAAGGATTCAATAACTATTAATATTAAATAAATATGCTATATAGTATTACTAACTAACCTTTCTCCCATATAATCAGAAATTCAATTATAAAATAATTATTTTCTAATTCAAGTAATATACTAAAAGACCAATCAACATTTCACTATACATTCTTTAATAATATACTTAAACATACTAACAATAAGATCATCATCAACATATACCATCCATTGAAAATTATTAATTAGGAGTATTTCGTACACATACACATACTCTTGAGCGCAATATCATTCAACACTATAATACCTCGTGAGTATTTAATCATATTCAATACTCATGGTAACATTACTTAAGTGTGATCAATACTTAAGCCCATAATAACTCAAAGATCAATCCAATATGATATATGTAGCTGGCCCCAGGCACCAACCCTACATATATCTCAGATGTAATCTTACATCTTCATGGAAAATTATGCACCCGGCCCCTGGCAAAGGCTATGCATATATGTACCTGGCCCCTGGAAATGGCTATACACGATGTATCCAGCCCCTGGCAACGACTATACACATCTATTAACTTAATCTTATGAAGTATCATGTGCATCCGGCCCCAGGCATCGGCTATGCACATACACCCACTCATATTATAGTGACATGTGTACCCAGTTCCAAGCATCGACTATACACATTTATTAACTTCAATTATCAATTAGTGTGTATGCTACTAACCATAATCCTATATGGTAATATGTGTATCCGGATAGAGGTGACAACTATACACATTTACTAACTATTTTTCAAATATAGATTTATCTCTGCATAATATTATGTGTATTCAGCACCCCGACATCGAATGTACACATCTACAAACCTTCCACGTCCCAGATAGAGAATTTCTAATTCTTAAAGTCATATTCAATTAAAACTACATCAATTTCTTTTAGGAGTTCTCGAGTGTCCCAGCATCACTTGTATTTCTTTGTGCCTTTCTTATAAAACATCATTCTCAAACTTCTATATTTTTCTCATGTTGGATTCCACTAGAGTATTTCAATCTTTAGTTTCTATATTGGATACTTGAACATCATCCCTATTAACTAAAACATTGAATATTATAATGCTTCCACTTAACTCTCCATCTCTAGATTTGGCCTATTTTTACTAGAAAGGAATAAGGTTGAATATATATAATTACTTAACATCTCATCATTCTTTTCTTTTAGGATTGAAATCTTAGTTTCAATTGATTATATTGGATACTTTAGTTTAATTATCATTCGCTTATTTCATTATCTTCCTGGCCTCATTGTTAATGAACATACTTGAGTCTCTACTCGGAGACTTTAAAATTATCATAATTCATTATTCTACTTTTTAAGTTAATAAGTCCTTACTAAGAGGGAATAAGATTGTACACACTTATATGGTAGGATGTGTATTCGTCCCTAGGCTTCGACTATACACAACTACCCAATTCTACCATACCTCATACATGGGGTCTCTAACTCCTGGTGCCATGCACACTTAAGACTATAATTGTAACTAAGACTTTGAAGCCCAAATGGAGGCCTAAATGGTTGAATTTGAACATCAAAATGAGGTTCGTTAGGTTCCCTTAGATGAAGGCCATATAGCTCTCTGAGTCAGCTTTGATTTGATATATTATGAGCCCTGTGACTCATCTGATGTCGTAAGTTAGGTCCTCCTTAAGCAACGCTGCGTATCTCGACTATCCCAATTCGAGTGTTGGTCAATTATCAAGCTTAGACTTTAGTCTCTTTGATTAAGACTTATAGAGATTATATAGGTACATATAAAATTCTTATGGTTCAAACCTTTCTTTCGATTTAGTCTAGTTGAACCTGGTTTTGTTCGGTTCGATTTGGTTCGGTTTGATTCAAATTCAGCAAAACTGTTGCAATGGAGGCTCAGAGGCGTCGACTTCGCGACCTCTGGTTCGACAACAGCAGCAGATTTTCAATAAAAACTCAAGATTTTCCATAATTAATTACACCAGAACTTCGTATAACAAATATAAGCTAAGATTTAACTCATATGCAACTCAAAAACATCACAATTAAGTCTAGATCTTCATTCAAAGATTCAATTGAAATCTAAAGCTTTGAAAATAAAACCAACTATAATAATACACATAAAGCTTTAATAAAAAAACAACCACTCATAGATTTCTCCAGCTGATTTCTTGTTCTTCTTTGCTGAATCCGAAAATCTCCTTTCTCCAGAGCTTCTCTCCCTTTTCTTTTTCTTCCCTTTTCTCTTCTCTTTCTTTCCTTTTCTTCTTCTTCTTCCCTTTTTCTTCCTGCAGAAGCCAACAACTCCACTTCCTTCTTTCCATTTTAGCGCTTCATTTTTTTTCTTATCTCTTAGTCCTTCTATCTTTAATTCTTTCAATTACATCCATACTTTCTTTTCAATTTCATCCCTCTAATTTCTATTTGATTCAACTCCTTATTTCTTATGACAATAATTTCTCATAATTAATTCAATCTAATATCATCGAATTAAATACACTTAATTATCATCAATTTAAATAAATCTGGTTCAATGATACGGATGTTACAATTCTTCCCCTCTAATCAGAATTTCATCCTTGAAATTTAGGAATACTCATTATGTTGTTTACTAATAATCTTTTTCTTCACTAACCATCTAAACCACGACTCTTGATGAGTGTGAAATATGCATGTGTTTAGTACTTTATTTTATTGCATATTTAGTTTAGAATTGTATTATTTAGTTAGTTTTTAGTTAATTTAGTTAGTTTTATTAATTTGTTTTAGTTTAAATAATTTTTTTGTTAAATAAGTAATTTTTATTTAGTTTGTGGCTATAGGATACAATTAAGAAGAGATAGAGATAAGGCTTGAAGATAAGGATAAGATTGAAGCTTAAAGTTGGAAGGCATCCTCGCAGCAGGGCACATGGTCGTGCGCTTGCCCATGTACAAGTGGCACGCCCATGCGCTTGCCCATGCCTGAAAGGAGGAAGACTCAGTCATCAGAGCACATGCCCATGCGCATGGCCATGCGCCTGACACACGCCCAAGCACTTGCCCATGTCTGATTTCAGTATTTCAGAGTTATTTTGATATGTGGGCATGTCCAATTGATGCATATCCGTGTATGATGATGTGGCAGCCAACAAAAAGTGGATTTTAAGCTAAAATTTGGATAGATAGAAGATCATCTTTATCCTTATGATTAGATAGAGTTTGGGAGAGTTTAAATGATATTTTTCATTAGGAAATTAGGTCATATATATATGCAACTATATTTTCTCAAGAGAATAGAGTCTTTAATTTAGTTTTGAGTTTTAGTTCTCTACTCTCCTATTTTTCTCAGAATACATTTTCATTTTAGTTTGCTTAGTAGAGGTGATACTTGGCTTGAAGTTAAAAGAGCAAGGCTTTCCTACAACATTTTGGAAGGGAGGTTTTCATTGTATCAACTCTTTCATTTATTAATCATGTTTGGAATTGTTTTTATTTCTTTTTCTTTTTCTTTTCTCTTTAACATGAGTAGCTAGATCTTTTCTAGGGTT